>JANHFO010002150.1:101398-114274 GCA_032468095.1 Pareas carinatus
ATACATTTTATACTTATTATTACTTTGGGGAAGAAGAAACACACCAGTTTGCCTATTCGATTGTAGCTTTGGAAACACTAGATGCTAAATAGTGACTGCAGCATTTATGTGTGAGTCAATGGTAGCCTCTCACTCCTTTTGGCAACTGGCAGTTATGAAAGTCAGAGCTAGATTTCTTGCCAGCACTGTCACTGTCTCGCAGTATCAATCAATGAGCATTTGTTATTGTTGTCTCCTATTCAATCAGTGCCTGTAATCTGTCAGCCAGTATATATTTCAAAACATACGCCATTATAGTAAAGCCCCAAACCGATGATCAGAAATAACCCAATTGATAAGTCACAAGCACGAAGAAGGGATTGTGCTGAGTGGAAGAACTTCATGGGAAGGCATTGCTTCTTGCTTCACACTATGAAACCCTCCGCATCTCAATTCTGTTAGTTGGACAATTAAACACGTGATTAAATCTTCTAGTGCAGTGATGGTGAACCTTTTAGAGACGGAGTGCCCAAAAGCCACTTATTTATCGCAAAGTGCCAACACGGCAACACGCAACCCCCAGCGGCCATCAGCAACCCCCCCAAACCCTGCTACAGACCTCCCGGCAGCGTCCCCCATCTTCTGCGGCCTGCTGTGAGCTATGTTCCCCTCCAACCTAACTCCTCTCCTCTTTCACCTCTGCCACAGACTCCGCCCCACATTTGAGCCGCCTGCCTTACCCCGGACAGGGGAGGGAGAAAGTGTTCCCATTGGGCTACTGGACAAAGGGGTGGGTGATGTCAGAAATGTCCTCAGGTGCGCATGGAGAGGGGAGCCCCATGTCCCTCTGGCTTTCTAGTAAAGAACTCTGTGTTGGGGCGATGGCACGCGTGCCCGCAGAGAGGGCTCTGAGTGCAGTCTCTGGCACACGTGCCATAGGTTCGCCACCACTGTTCTAGTGTAAGCATCTGTTTACACTCACTAAGTCCACTCCACCCCACATTAGGGAGAATGAGTTTGTGGTTGGTCTTCCTACTGGCAGGCAGAATGGAGAATGAAGCCAGGTTTATCTACCTATCTTTTATCCCAACGTTTCTTTCATAATCTCTCCTGAAAACATGCTCACCATTAGGACGGATTGGGGGGCTGCGAACCAAAGGGCTGGTGGATAAAGTAGTTAGAACCATAGCTGCTGTGACTTTATCCATATCCACCTCTTCTGAAGATTTCCTGAAACAAAATGATTAGAAATCAGGAACAAATGAAAACAGGGTTAGGAAGTAATGTGTCATTAATATTCCAAATTCTAATCTATATACTACATGTACTCTTTTACAACCACGATTGAGCTCAAAATTTTTGTTGCTGAGTGAAATATTTGTTGTGTCAGTTTTGTCTCATTTAATGACCTTTCTTGCCACAGTTGTTAAGTGAATCACTACAGTTGTTAAACTAATAACATGGCTGTTAAGTGAATCTGGCTTCCTCATTGAGTTTGCTTGTCAGGAGGTCGCAAAAGGTGATCACATTACTCTAGGACTGGGCAACTGTCATAAATATGAGTCAATAGCCAAGCATCTGAATTTTGATCCTGTGATCATGGGAATGCTGTGATAGTCATAAGTGTGAAAACGGTCACAAGTCATGTTTTCCAGTGCCATTGTAATGTTGACTGGTCCCTAAACAAACTTGTCATAAGTCAAGGAATACCTGTACTAAAATTCGTATTGTCATGGCCTTTAACTGGGTGAAACAGTGCATCTCAGGGCAACATTTCTGAACTAGGCTATCTGAAGTGGATTAACTTACAGAATATGTCCAAAATCTGAGACCAGGACTCCTGAGGCAATGAAATTTGAGGAAGTTATGGTTGCTTCAGTGTTACTGGCTGCTGCTCCACTGCTTATCTTAATTTTTATTTGTTGGATGACAGTTTCCCAGAAAGTCTTGCAATCTATCACTCCTTCCCTCTCCAGCAGCAGCCACTTACCTGCCTCCTGAGGAATGAAATGGAATGGAAGGGGAGTAGAGAGAAGGGAATTTCCAGTATTTCCTGCCAGATTCCCACAAGGAAACTCAATGAAGAAACTAGCAGGAAGTCAAAGTTACTTCTCTTCTCACTATTTTTTGCCCACCATTGGTCATCCTATCTCTCTGTTTAGGTAAAGAAATATCTCTGAAATTATGACCCAATGGGACATGGGTTCTCTAGCTGCTCTTTAAAAACTTCAAGCAATAGAAGAAGTTGTCCCTGCATTTGTTCATTGGATAGTGCTCAGTGGGTTTTTTTTGTCATAGAATGCACCGGAACATAGTTCCGGCACCTTTTTTGCCTTAAACAGAATAAATTAAATATATGTTAAGAACTGAATATGCAATTTTTTAAATAAATTTTAAACAAGATGTGACTTCCGGCACCTTTTTTCTTACAAAAAAAAAGCACTGATAGTACTTGTTCACTGTATTGACTCTCAACATGTGCCTCAAAACTGTCTGGTTAAGATTAAGGCAGGTAAGTCTACCAGGAGGTCATGCCAGAACATGGCAGTCCAAATAAGGCAGCTTAGCAATACCTCCAAAAGATTCTCTGTCTCAAACTGTGACGTATATTTGGCAATAATTTCTACTATTGTGGGCAGCAGAACTATGGATTACCGTAGTTGTATTTTATAATTTATAGCCATACAGAGGAATAACCAGTTCCTGAAACTAAGCAGCAAGCAAGAGAGGCAAAAAACTATACATGTTGTTGTGTTTTCTGTTCTTTGCTAAAACGTTGCAACATGTCATAAACTTTTTAAATTTTTTTGCAAAAATTGTTCCTGAAATTAAATGAAGCATCCTCAAGGGGAAAACTGTGCCTCTTTTAAAGTACACTATCTATGGTGCCATCTTTGTTTCTAGCATTGCTGTGCTTGTATTAATCACACTAATGGATACAGTAAAATCCACTATGTTTACCATTCAAAATGGCATTGCAACTGATGGAAAACAAGTAAGGAAAATAAGCCTTATCATTTCTCTTTGCATAAAGACCTCTCACCTCATGTATAGGGCTGCCTCTGAGAGAAGTATAGGGATTCTGTGGGAACAGTAGAGGTCATATGGATCTGCTAAAGTGCTTTAAAAATCTGTTAAATGAATGTGCAAATGCAGAGGTTTCGAAACAAAAATCCTGTAGAGCTAAATTTAATGGTACAATTTAAATAAAAGTTAAAATTTCTTCCTCACAGGTGATATTTTAATATAAGCTGAAGAGGAGGGAGGAGGGGGAGAGGGGGAAGGGGAGTAGGATTGGCTGTAAAAAGTTGGTTTGTTCCCAATTTATATGGCTGACCGATTTGATTGGTTTGGATTTTCATTCTATACACTCTTGCTTAAAGATACAGGTTAGCCAGTCTTTACTTCCAATTCCCTGCAATTTTTATTTTTGTCTTCCATTCTTCAATTCCTGTGGAAGTTTTTTTTTTAAGTACAAATTGTTTTTCACAGTTTTGTACTCTAAAAGAGATCGTTGTCATAGCAAGAAATATGGGAATTACCAATCACAACATGCATCATGGTCCAGATGCACTGGTTAATGGTCACAGGTTTCAAGTTACATATATATGCGTTTCCTCTTTTAAAAAAATATAAGAAATCTTTAAATGGAGATCATAGAATTGGGGGAGGGGGGAGGATAGCGGGGCAAAAGTTGGCAAGGGCTGCAAAAAATAATAATAATCAACCTGAGTATTCCGATTTCTTCTTCTCTGAGATAAAATCCCTCTATCTGGAGGAACAGAAAAAGGAGCAACTGAACCACGTTCCTGTTGCTGTTAGTCCATCCATGCCAGCGTTTGTTCTTTAAAATTTCTCGGGATTTTCAATAATTTACAATGCCATTTCTCCTTCTTTTCCCCTTTCATTCTGTTCTGCCGGTGAGCACAGTGAACGCTGATCATCGCATGGGCTGAAATAGCAGAGCTGTAAATTGCAGCAACCCCTCCTCCATGAGATCATCCCATAATAGTGCAAATGAGAATGACATAATGCTTCTCTGAAGCCCAACATGCGTACAGCTCATTCTCCAGCCGTAGCTACTTTTCCTTTTCAAAACAGTTCCCCCCCCCCCGTAAGATATTTTATTATTTCATTACACATTGGGGGACCGAGGAAGCAGATTATATACAGAGCTACTGCTGCAGCAGGAAATATATCTGCCTCCTGTCTTCTATTCTCCTCTCCCCGTCTTCCTTTTTTAGGTCAACATCAACAATAGTGTATTTTTTTGTATCTGAAGAAAACTGAGATTACGTAAGTCTTTGGACAGGGAAGGAGGGAGAAGGGAACCCAACTACAAATATGGAGCTTTTATACAACATGTACAAAGAAAATGTCTCTTTCAAGCCCAACTCCTGGAGGCTTCCTGACTTGTCCACGAAATTTTCTTGAGAACAATATAGTAGAAAAATGATTCCTTCTTCTGGGTTGTATTTCCCAGCTTAGTCCGTGGTCCTGGTATTCCCAGACACCCATTCATTCAAAAGTTATTATCTTTCAATCTTAATCCAGGTCAGTCCAGCCACTGCTATCTGCTGAGTCTTGGAAAACACGTACTGCTTCTCAGTTAAGGATTTCAAACTTATACTGGTGTAGGCTTTCACAGCCGGCATCTGTTAGGCAGTTTTGGGCATCAGGACAAAAGAGGCAACTGGGATGAGCAGGAATTCAGTAGGTTTCTGCTCAGTTGCTTATGGCAAACTATGCGAACCACCTTGCCTCTCAAAATCCCAGACACATTTACAAGTGAAAGATCAGGAAACGTCCATGCTCACAAAACCTTGAAGCCCGATTCTGCCCAACAATTTCAATCTTGTTTGACATCCTGTAACAATTTCATTGACATCGACATCATGAATATGCAACATTCATGCAAATCATTTAATCTAGAAACATCTGAATAAGCATTACTAGAATAAAGATCATGTGGAATTCAGGAAATTACCATATTGTACATTTTGGGCTTAGAAGCCATTCAAGTCAAGGACAGGCAGTCTCTGTACAGTATTGTTGCCGTGTTATAAGTTGCCAATATTTCACCCTGTATGGCATTTTAAAGATGTGTAGCACCAAAAAAACATGATACTTATGTGATACTTAGGAATCTGGGCCTCCAAATTAAGTAGCAGTCACAGTTCAGAATTATTACCTCTCTTTGCAGAGAGAGCAATTAATAGAAATTTCCTACTTGGAGGGAATAAGAATTTTGGAGGGGTTATTGTTGCATTGATGGGAACACATTTGGACTCATAAATAGAGAACATATGAGTGAGGCTGTTTTCTTTCTTGAATACAGGCATATGGACACATAGACCAGAAGCACAGTATTATAGAATCCTGGGTAAGAGATATGTCAATAACTCTTCCCTTTCCCTACTTACTTCCTGAAGAACAGATAGTATTTATTTTTTGTACTATTTACTTTCATGATGTCACGTTTTAATTTTCTCTCATAGGCTCAGTCTCCTTCCTTGTTCCATAAAAGAAAATCATGAACGAGAAAAATCCAAAGGTAATTGGCATTCAACATTTCTCTACCCCACCCAGCCTGTTAATGGACAAGGGTGAAGAGAATTGTAATTGCAATTTAAAACCTTCAAATCCTTCAAGTGGCTTGGGTTCAATGTATGAGTCAGAAGGAAACATAAGTCCCAAACTGTATTAATGTGGATGGAAGCAGTGGGGTGTGAAAGAGACAAAGGTTGTGCAGTTAGTAAGCCTCTCTACAGACTGATCCTGGGACATTTGTACACTGTCAGGATACGCACATATTAAACATACACAAGATGACATTTTCTTCCCTTTCTGATTTCACCAGCACAGGTGTCCGAAACTTCACCAAGGATGTTCTTGCATATAATGAATGGCACAAAACAAATAATTTTACTGCCTCTGCCGCCTGCTTTTGAATCCTTTCCTGAAATCCGACACCATTTCTTCAAGCCTCATGTTTGAAAATGAACTATAACTTCTCTTTTTACGCTACCATGTCTATGGAGTACATTTGTCCAAATAAAGCAACTTGGCAGAATTATCCCTTCAACATATTACACTGCTGGATGGTGTGATCACAGTATTGCTGGCAATATAAATATAAATAAGAACATTTATCTTTCCAAACTTACTCCCACAATGAAAGAATGAGGGAGGGAAAGAGATTACATGCTAGCAGCCACATTACCTTAATTGTTTTTAACAAATATATCAAAGCATTGTAATAGTAGTGCCATAAAAGTAAAAACATCCATTTTTTAAGGGAAGCGTGTGACAATGCCTAGATTTCATAGCTGTGATTTTAGACCAAGAAACACTGAAGACAGATATGATAATCTTGACAATATCTCCACTCAGATATCACATTTAGACACTGTAGCCAAGTGATGCTGTTCAGTTCTCCTCATAAACAAGACTGCCCCTAAAATTTTACTATGTGGTACGAAGCTATAAATCACTGCTTTATAGATTTTAAATTTGGTTAATGAAAATAACATCTCACATATTATTGACCATCTTCCACTGGCATACTTGAGCCTACCAGTTATAATACTTATCTGTCTTTTCCTTAAGAAAGTGAGACTTTAATGCAAGCATTCACTTATATACAATGAATCAACAAAACACTGAAATTAATCAAAACGATTCTTCCTATGCAATGAAAATTACAATTCTAGCAACTATTGGAGGAGCTCTAGGGCATACGTACCCCTTGGAGCTAGATGCTATGTACTTAGCATACTTCAGTGATATTTATAAAAATGTGACTGTTTAATTTTTAATAATTTTAAGAGATTTTAAAAAGTTGCTTGCACTAGAATTCATGAAACCCCGAATATTATCTATTTTTTTCTATGGGAAGTAAGTATAACCCTGCATACTAATAATATACTGTATTTAATGTTTTTACTGTTTTAATGTT
Organism: Pareas carinatus; assembly: GCA_032468095.1. Lineage (NCBI taxonomy): Eukaryota > Metazoa > Chordata > Lepidosauria > Squamata > Pareidae > Pareas > Pareas carinatus. Next base: position 108,336 of record JANHFO010002150.1, read on the forward strand.
TTTATTGTTTCAAGAAGTTTTAAATTTTTTAGTTGTAATATATGTTTTGAATTGGGAGCCACTCAGAATCATTTGCTGAAATGAGCAGATAAATAAATAAATAAATAAATAAATCCTATATACTATCACTAAACTCCACTGAATTTAATGAAAGTTTCTCTCAGCATAATATGCTTAGGATTTTGATAATCTTTAATATAAACCCCTCTAAAACTGTAAGTGGAACAATAATCTTAAACTAAAGAATTGAATTTATATTTTTTCTGTCGCAATGTAGGGTGGCCATCTCTAAGCCTGAGGCTTAGGTATTGGAATGAACCCTTTAAACAAGTATTTACAGGATTTCCCAACCTCGGCCATTTTAAGGCCGGTGGACTTCAACTCCCAGAATTCCCCAGCCATCCATGGGAGTTGACGTCCACCCACCTTAAAATTGCCAAGGTTGGGAAACCCTGATTTAACAGAACATTTCTGAATGTTCTTTTTGTCTCCTTCCTCCCCCCAAATTTAGAGGCATAAGCAGACAGCAAGTACAGTAGTTTGAAATTCTTCAGAGGTAGTTGTTCTTATTTTTGTATCTACAGTACTAGTGTTTGCAAAGGAAGCTTACTAAATCTCTTACTAAGAGAATGAGATAAGTCTAGTCACAATTCAAATCTAAATTATTGATTTCATTGTATAGAGAATTGGAGCCAATTATTTGAAAAATAAACTGAACAGGAGCTCTATCTTCTCTATGCAGAGTTCACATAATAACCACAAGGGCCAGTTCAACAAACATGATTAAAATGAGTCAAAGCATAATGTAATGTGAATGCAGCCATCATATGATAGACACTGGCTAGCAGGTGTCACAGTTTTTAATCTAGCAAACTAGTATTATACTTTTAGGCAGGCACCTATGATAGCACCTGCCTTTTCAAACCTGGTTACTGCTATTCAGAGAACATTCCGAAATGCCACCACTAAAATATGCAACATTTGCTCACATGGATGCTGTGGGCTATGTTTAATTAAGTACCATACCTGCAAGCATATTTCATTTGAAAAAGTATTTTAGTGTACTTTATTAGGACAGAAACTATACTAATAGCAATAGGGGAGGAAACCTACATTCTACCCTTTCTTTGAACAGAATAATAGAGTTGTGCACCTTAGTAGCATTACAATGAGATAATATATGAAATGGACTATATTTTCTAATCTATAATTTTCTTTTGATGCACAGATAACATAGGTCATTTAAACCCATATATTTGGATAAATTAATTTCTTTCCTAATTTATTGGTGATTTATATTGCACACATCTAAAATGAACTGAATTAGCTCAAAGTACATTCAAGCTGGATTCTTTGCACTGTCACTTCTTTTCTTTTACACATATTAGTTGTTGGAGACTTTCAAACACTCATTCAGTGTTGCTATGTGACAAAACTACTAAACAAGTAGAAGTTGCTGAGATGGAACTTGAGCATTCAGTAAGAGAAATGATACACTAAAACTGTTCTGGCAGCTTCTAAATTCAAAAACTCCAGTGTGCTGAATTATTATTTATTTCAGTGCTCTTTAAAAAGCCAAAAGCTGACTTAGCAATCAACGGAATTCAGGAAGAAACTATGATCTACTGTTGAAACTCGAAAAATTAGAATATTGTGCAAAAGTTCATTTATTTCAGTAATCCAATAAACATTACATATTCTAATTTTCTGAGATTGTGAATTTGTGGTTTCCATGAGCTGTGAGCCATAATCATCAAAATTATGACAAATAAAGCCTTGAACTATCTCGCTTTGCATGCAATGAGTCTATCTCATATATTAGTTTCACCTTTTAAATTGCATTATTGAAATAAATGAACTTTTGCATGATATTCTAATTTTTTGAGTTTCACCTATATATTTAACTTAGCCTAAACTCTTTGGCTGATCTTGAAATAACTAATCAGAGTTTAATCTGGTTAGAACTTGAATGGAAAACCTCTGCTTGCTGACTTTTCCCCCTGGAACATATCATCTAAAACACCCCAGACCACTAGCCTTATCTCCCCTTTCCTCCCGCACGTTTGGCCCATTCAACACCAGGGGCCTATTTTGGTGACGGGTTTTGGAGCCCTGAGAGATGGCACGCGGCCAACCCCCCTCCTCCCCAGCCCTCCACCCCCATATTGTTTTATGAAGAATGTAAATTTTAGCTTGGATCAATTTGAGTTTTTTATTTTATTCCCTCATTTCATATTATCTGTACACCGCCCTGAGTCCTTCGAGAGAAGGGCGGTATATAAATCCAATCAATTAATCAATCAATATATTGAGCTGAGAAAGTATTCTGGACATAAACTGTTCCAACCCCTTCCCTTGGGATGGTGCCATAAGGCATTGCATGCCGAAACAGCTGAACACAGGACCAGTTTTTCCCTGGTGCCATTACTCTGCTGAACACCTAATTCTCACAGTACTGTCTGATGTCTACGTATGACTACAATATACTACCCATGTAGTATGGCTGTAATATTATTTATCATTATTTTCTTTATCACCCCCTTGTAAGAATATTTTTTAAGTTGGCTTCCTTTTCCAGCCAGACCTATAGACATCAATAATGAAAGCTCCAAACAGGCCATTGGAAAGGAAAGGTGGTTTATTACAGAGTTCCCGCTGTGAAACTCTGGACACAAGTGTGTTGAGTGGTAGGTGACCAAAATCTTTTATACAGTTTTTTCAGCACCACAAGTCATTAATCTTACAATAAAAGTGAGAATACATTTTCAGCTTGACAGATTCCCACATTTGATGTGTTTGATCTTTTATGAGCAGGAAGCTTCGTTCCTTTGGACCTGAATCATGCTTGGGAATTTTGACACCTTTAGGAACTTCCTTATCTGATTAAATCATATTGGATTCTTGAAGCAAGGAAAAAGGCAGGAGTACAAGGAGTAAAACAGTAATTCTTTATTGTAAATAGTAGCAGCAATCCTGCGACAACTCAACTCACATCTTTAACTTGCCCCATTTAAATAGGACTCAAAACTGAAACATCCAATCAACAAACAGAATCACCTGCCACCAGACTGTCTGCTGCCCAGGAAGAAGGAAACAAGGCAGATTAATTAACCCAACAGCTTGACCAGTCAGACTTGTCAGATCCTACACCCATCCCTCCATAGATGAAGCAGTCCTGGAACAAACATATGCTTTAAATAATTTAGCTGATGACATTGCTGGCTGTACCTGCACAGTTCAGAAGTCAGTGGAGCAGCCAGGTGGGGCAGATGGATTTGTTGAAACAGCCAGGGCTTCTGAGGGAAACCTCAGTGTGGCGCTGGGTCCCAAACCCACAGCAGGTGAGGATAAGTCGCCCTGCACTGGAAGGAGCCACTCCCTGGTGATTCTGCCTCTTCCTCTAGGTTGTAGTACCCCAAGGAGGAATTTAAATCTTTACTACTGGCAGCTGTGAGTTGAGCATCTGAGAGGCTAAACTGTGCTCCCCTCAGTTGGTCTAGATGTCACCACCAGAGTCACTCATCTTTCAGCCTAACTAAATAAGAGCAGGGACCAAAGTTTAACTCAATATTGCCCATATCCCATTTCAGCACAGAGGCATAGTTTCTTGTCCACACGGAGTCTCCCCATAGGCTGATCCAGAGTCCCAGGTGCATAGTCTGGGTGTAAACGATCTAAAATAGACCACAGTTTCCACCCAAACAAGAGTTCAGCCGGGCTTTTCCTGTAGTCTTACTAGGTGTTAAGTGTTGCCAGAGTAAGAATTTCTCCACTCTGCTTTGCCAATCACTTGTGTCCAACCTGCTGAGTTCCTCTTGAGCTGTTCTGACAGCCCATTCAGCAAGGCCATTGGAATTAGGGTGGAATGGCGCTATTAATGCTTGATGGATGCCAAGGGATGCCAAATAGTCTTCAAACAGGGTGGCAGTAAATTGCGGGCCATTATCCATTGCAATAAAGTCTGGTAACCCATGTATAACAAACATACTTTGGAGGCATTTGGTAACTGCGGGGGCTTTGGTATCTGATATTAGGCACACTTCCATCCATTTAGAAAAAGCATCAACCGCTATTAAAAACATCTATCTGTGAAACAACCAGCAAAATCTAGATGAGATGAGACCAAGGGGCTCTGGGTCGCTCCCATTTCTGGGTTGGTATACGTGGTCGGGTCAGCCTGGACTGTTGACAGGAAGAACAGCTGTCTACCAGCTGTTCAATATCCTTATCCATTGACGGTTATCAGGCAAAACTTGGGGCTAGGAATTTCATTATTGCTATAGGATGGCATTCATGTAGTGTGCCTAAAATACATATTTATAGTTTTTTAGGGATCACTACTCTGTCACCCATAACAGGCAGTCTCCTTCCACTTCTAATTCTTCCATGCACACCCAAAAGGGTTTATAAACATCAGCAATTTGCCTTTCCAGTCACCCCCTTCGCACCCAGCTCAAAAGTTGATTAATGAGCGGGTCAGAGGCAGAAAATGCTGCTACCACAGAGGAAGTGACCAGAGAGGTGGCAAGACAGTTGACCAAAATCACAGGCTCCTAAGGCATAAACTCCATGCCCACAGATGGTAGTGGGCAGCGGCTGAGTGCGCCAGCATGCCCCACAGTCGAGCCCGGTCGATGCTGCAGCCTATAAGAATAGGCAGCCAATAAAATAGACCAGCGAATTAACCTGGGGGACAGGGCAGCCAGTGTAGTGCGATCCCCAACCAGAATGCCCAGCAGGGACTTGTGATCAGTTACCAACGTGAAGTGCCCGCCATAAAGGTACTCATGAAAACAGTGAACAGAAGCAACCAAAGCCAGAGCCTCCTTATCAAGCTGGCTGCAGTTCCTTTCTGCAGCCGTTAACGTGCCACCAGTGCTTCCTCACCATTTGGCAATATATGGCTTAACACAGCACCAATGGCAAATGGTGAGGCATCACAGGTCAGCATTACCATGTTATAATGAATTAATACCTGATCACTAGATAACAATGACTTAAGTTTTTTAAAAGTATCATCTTCAGGGCTTCCAGTTCTGGTTCTGCTCTGAAGGAGAGGAGGCGGCGGGTGATTCAGCCGCCGAAGTCTTGGCTTTTCCCATTCAGGGACACTTAAGGTGTCGAGTAACACCCCAGAGAGGCGTATGAAGGAGGCTCAATGGAGAATCTGGGATGGAGAATCTGTGACAGACTGCAAACAGCCTGAAGAAGTCCATTTATCTCCCTTTCTCCTGTCGGGAAAAATGGTGCACAGGGCACCATTAGGAAAAGGTCGGAACAACGTGATTAACAACTTTCACAGAAGCAACTAGAGGAAGAAGACCCAAAGAACAACATTGGGATGAGAAATAGAAATAAAAGTTATGACCAGTTCAGAAGAGAGAATTAAAAGGTACTCCTGCTTTAAATGTGTTGGATGGAGCAGTTTGAAATATATCTAAAATACTTGAAATTGTTTCCCAATAAGCAAGCAAAAAGCAGCAAAAAGACACGAAGGGGAGGGACATTTTTACGGAAGAAAATGGCAGATAATGAGTGAAATAAAGGAATTACCTCTGGGAGTTTACAAAAAAAAAAGAACAGCCCCCCCCCAATTAATTGGATTAAAACAAACTGGACAAAAATCAATTTAATTGAAACTTTAATCCCTTGCCTTTTCCAAAAATTTGTTATTTGAACTTTGAGAATTGTTAGTGGAAGAAGAGGAAGAACAAATTTAAAAAAAACCCTCCTAAAAGGATTAAATTTGGATTGGTTATTAAATTGTTGCGATCTTAATAAAGGAGGAGTTCCTACCAAAGGAGACCGCTGTTCCTCAGGTGACCGGTTGTGAGTCCCTCCTAGTGAAGTGGGGTCCTGGGGGGCAGAGGGGTGTGCTGATCACGTACCTGGCTCCCTGCCACATGACAGCAGCCCTGCCTGAGCTACTCGATGTCATC
>JANHFO010002150.1:124532-143734 GCA_032468095.1 Pareas carinatus
TGCCTGGAAGCCGCCCTGAGTCCTTCGGGAGAAGGGCGGGGTATAAATAAAATTTTACTTACTTTTTACTTACTTACAAATGATGGTCCTGAAGTGGGCATCATGACAGAAAGGGTTTCTGGATCCTGTCAGACAATGCTGCCTAATAGATGGGACCTGGAGACCCCTGTCCTACCGGAGCTAGTAGGGCAGATGAATAAAATTGAGAGGAGAATGATATGCCAATATTTTGTCCTTTTATTCTCTCTCAGTCTGCCTTTAAGGACCAATGCATGGTGGTAGCTTTGTCTTTTCAGGGATTATCATAGTTTGGAACCGGGACTATTTCTTTTTGCATCTTTCTGGACCTTGGCTTTTTCAGAATCTTTTCTTCGGTGCTGTATTAGGAGAGATGGGGCAGGTTGTTATGGGGGAAATGTTCTTTTGAGGTTTTTTTTAAAAAATCTGCCCTGACAATTTTGCTACAGGGACACCAATCTATGTACTATTAAAATTCTCCTGTTTGTCTTTTGTAACCTTCAATTGGGCAAAATTGTGCTTCATAAGACCACAATTTTGGAATCAATGTACCTCGAATGAATATGTACAAAATCGAAGATGGCACATTCACAAGCAAGAGTTGAGAAATTGGGGGAACTTGGAAAAGAGTGGGAAGGATGCTAGATAAAATTTAGAAGGGAAGTTCATTAGTACCTTGCCTCATAAACAGCAACTCAGTCCAGGTTGCAAAAAGGACAAGAAAGGAATATTTATAAACATTCAAAGAAACTCCATCTTAAGAAATTTACTAATCAATGAAGGCTACAGATTCCTTATGCAATTTCCAAGATTCTGTACTTTAATTCCTCATTGATGCTCCGTATTAAACCTGTGATTCCTGCTTCTTGGAACATGGATGGAGAATGAATGCTATAATTTTGTTGTCTGAGGAATTTTGTGAGTTGAAATCCACACATCTTAAAGTTGCTGAGGTTTAGAAACACTAATCTAGATCATCGAGATGATAATTTTACCCTCAGAGCTTTTCTGACTCCCTGTAAAGCTGTGTAATCATTGAATAGTGGTGCCATCTTGTGGTCTATAATTTATAGAGAAAAATAGGAAACTAATATAAAGTATGGGCCACAAGATGGCACCAGTATTGACATTTCAGCTCTCCTCTGCCCCCTTTCTTTTTCTTTTCACCTTTCCTTTCACACATAAATGGCTGCCTTTAGAGATGCAGAATTCATTTTCTTTTGGCTTTTACTACCTTTGTCCAAAGTAATATATCTTCACTGCCTAGATCTGTATTTTCTTCAAGCCCTGGGATTTTGAGTGAGGGAGCAAAATCATTGCAGCCTTGGAAAAGGAGGCTACAAGTTTTCAAGAATTAAATGACTGAAGGTTTAGGTCATCAGTTGGGCTTTGAGAAGGGGCTGATGGTCAGATTAGAGACAAATGCAAGTGCAAGGACTCATTAATTGCAATAATTCTAATTGTGGATTTTGATTTTCATGAATAACACCCAGCTACTTCATAGTTGTGTTAGATATCTTAAAACATGCTACATTTGGGACAGTATCCATGGTGCTTAAGAGACAGGAAGGGTCTCAAAATGTGAGTGATTCCATATGCAATAGAGCTTTGAAGAGTATTAGGAATCTGAAAGTTAAAACTTGAGTATTTTCATATTAGGTGTGAGCTTCCTCTAGAAAGGCTGGGACTAAACAATGCAATTAAAGAGGAATAATTAACAATCAACTCATAATATAATTGTATGAAATGAAATTTTTTACAGCCCAAAATTAGATTGCTGGTAGTGAACTGAAGTTCTATACAGATAACAAAAGAAAACCTCTTTCTAAAAGAAACTTATTCTGTCTGTGGGCTACCTTTTGTTAGTTCCAGATGAATTTTAAAAACTCTTTTCAGCTCATAGACATATTTTTGTATGTGAAGAACAGAAATAAAGACCACCCAGCTCCTGCTGTTTCTTAGAAGTCTTTTCCATAAGAACCGTTCAGATAATTAGGTTAAGTCCATAGTATTGCAGCTCTCTTTCTATGAGTACTACCTTGGTTTTTATTCTCCATGTTTGTTATTTTGACCATTCCCATCTTTCTCAAGCAGTAAAAAGAGTCCAAATGAATCTGATCACATTCAGTGTATGTTATATCTTTGTGATATATATCTATATCTATCTATATATCTATCTATATATCTATCTATATATCTATCTATATCTATATCTATATATCAATATCTATAAGTTTGAGCATGTTTGGGTTTTTCCCCGTGTAAGATTGCGAGTTTCTTGGCGACGTTTCGGTGAGGTCTCACTCACCATCTTCAGGCTGGTGCCTCTGACTTGTGTCATAAATCCTCACATCACAAAATCTCTACACTATTCATGAAAAGAGTCACAATGTTATAAAATGTGGTATTCTGAGTTTTCATGTATTGCTACATTTGGGGCAACTCAACTTAATTTAAAATTAATTTTTTAGATTATTAATGATTCCTTATTAACCATATTAGTTAAATATGGTCAAAGCATCTGAAAAGGGTGGTATACAAAAGTAGTACCTGAAATAATGAATTAGGGGAATTCCTGTAAATGTTGTACACAAATATATCCCTTCCGTATTTTCAGGAGGAGAACATATAGATATGACCATGTGATTAATCAAGGGTTAAGTTCAACTCAACAGAGACTCCTGTGCAAGTAAACTCACTCTCCTCTCTGCAAAGATGGGCATCAGGAAAGACTTTCAAGGCAATTTACTACCCAAAGTAATCACATTCAACAACACTGATCTTCAGTGATATGGCCAATCTATTCCCTGATTGTTCATATTTTTCTATTGTGAAATATAATGAATGGTATTCCACAATTAACCAAACAGCATATAGGTAATCCTAGACTTACCACAGTTCATTTAGGGATCATTCAAAGTTACAACGGCACTGACCATTTTTCACATATATGATCATTGCAGCATTCCCCATGATCACAGGATCCAAATTCAGATGCTTGGCAACTGACTCCTATTTATGTCAGTTGTAGTGTCCTGCGGTTGTGTGAGTCCTTTTTGTGACCTTCGGACAAGCAAAGTCAATGGGGAAGCCAGATTCCCTTAACAACTGTGTTACTAACTTATCAACTGTTAAAGTGATTCACTTAACAATTGTGGCAAGAAAGGTTGTAAAATAGGGCAAAATTCACTTAATATATGTCTCGCTTAGCAGCAAAATTTTTGGGCCCGATTGTGGTCATAAGGCAAGGACTGCTTGCATTTCTGGTCAGGTTATTTGAAACTAAGATGTCGTTTCCAAATGTAAAAGTTCAAACTGCAAACAATTTATTTTAAAAATAATAAGCTTAGTGTAAGTGAAATATACCATTGTAAGAGACTCATAAACCCATGCCACTGCTACCTATAGTAGTGATGTAAAAGAAGCTTGCTTTTATTTCCATACCTGCATATTTTTCTACTAAGGAAACAACACTATTTATTGTACATTTCTTCTTCTTTAACCATTACACTGAATAATTTCTGAAAAACAATTTTGTTACAAAACATGGTTTTGTACATGAAAAACAGGAACTGCTACAAAGATAATAAAGGGGTAAAAAGTCAAGATAGTGGTTGTAATTGTACAGCTGAAGCCCTATCACTTTGTGTATGTGTATTAATTCATAAACAAAAGGGGTGGAGTTTCAGTCATGCAGTTATGATCACCATTCTTATTTTTTTTGATCCCTCCACGGATCCCCCCGGAAAGCACCTTAAACATATAATCTTTCTATTCACCCCTTCTGCTCTTCAGTAGGTTTCTTAATTCTTACTATCTCTAATTCAGATGATCAGAAAACAGAAGTAATTCAGTCATCACCGGTTAAAAACTGATTCAAAGACTAAGAGAGCTCTTCAACATATTTTCAGCTAACAAATCTCTTCTTCAACTTTTTCTAAGTAGCCTGCTTGTTTACTCAGAATACTCGCTTTATTTTTAAAAAAATGTCCTGATTATATATAAATATATTGAGGAAACTCTGCTGTAAGCAGTTTAGGACAAAACAGCATTTCCACTGAGTAGTAAGTTTGCTGAACAACTTCCTTTCTTGCACCATGAAAATCTGATCCTTTTCTATATGCTGGTTAATTTGGCACAGAAATGTTTTTGTACAGAAAAACTTTGCTACTTCTTGTTTTGGTCAAGCTTATTCTTGATGATAGCAAAAAGTTTTGATTTCACAAGCAACTACTATGTGTCAGGAAGTACTGTATTTAGCAACCTGCATAAAAATATGCCATATTCACCAGCAACATAAGGTAGTCCTTTGAGGAAAGTCAGTGAAGAAGCAAAATACAGGTTGTGTTTTTTCTCAACTTGTCCCTTTACTGTTTTAACAAGACGGCTATGCTTAGCCTTAGGCTAGTCTTTTAAGACAGTAGCTGAATTTCATACACTTTGCTAAATCATTATTGTCTATAATATTAGCTTCTCATAGTTTAGAAGAGAAACAACAACAAAGACTAATAAACTATAGTTTATTAGTCATCATAGAGGCCAAAAACAAACAAGGTACATTTTCTTAAATGCAATATATAAACTTATATATTGGGTCAAAACTATGTATCCAAAAGTTCCATTGAGTGAAAAAAAAATCACATTAGGAGCATACATATATCACCTATCTACCAAACTTGTAACAATAGGCCATCTTCCCACTTTTAATTAAGTTATCCTGTTTTTGCAAAACTCACTGATATGGAATTTTCTAATTTATTCTAACTTAAGGACATGAGCAAACATTAATCATTTACTTTATCTGATTTTTTTTGTATTGGTTAAATAATAAAAGAGAAAAACCTGTGAAGTGAAATGCCAATAGCATATATTATCTATTCCAATATTTCTTTTACAATAAATTCAAATAGCTAAAACATGTTTAAGAACATTTTTTCTCAAAATTACACAACAAAATACAAAAAAACAAAAAAGCAAATTAAAAAAAAAATAAAGCCAGGTCACCTACTACGGAAAGCTTCTTTTCCTTAAGCATATTTCTAAGCAGCAAAATGTTAACTAGTGCTGCAGCTTTCTGAATAAAAACACATTCTGAAAAACTGTTGCTATAACTAAGGATAATACTTTTTTTCATTCACTGAACAGAACCTCAAGGGTTAACCAAAGCACAGAGGAAATTTATCTACTTACATTTAGAATGTTTACTATTCTAAAAGCCAAAAACCAGAATCTTCCATTCAACAAGATCAAGAGATAACCTTTTGTCTGTCAGAATTATTTAGGGCCAAATTTAGTCTATTACGCTGATTCAAGCTATATTTGCTTGTTCAAAATACTTTACACATTTATCCTTATTAATATTTCAAATTATACAACATATAACAATATTTTAGCTTAACTTATATTGAAGTTTTTAATATGCTTTGTGGAAATTTTGGGTATAGATCTAGCTAGAAAATCACAGGTTTGTCGCAGAAATGGCACAGACTTGTTTCTCTGATGGACACACTACACACCAACTTTCAGTACAATAACCATGCCTAATTGCTTTTACTTTTCTAATATATCTTTTAATTTAATATCATAGAATATATCAAGTTTCTTTGCATCTTCCCTAAATGTAACCTGTATTTATTTTGGAGTAAGATTTACTAAACTTACTGTTACCTTTTAGATGCTGTAATACACAAACTAATCCTAAGCATGCAGGGTTTATATACAGTTGGTTTTCCTGCACTACAGCAGTTCTACCGGCTGATGTCATTTTTACCTTCTTCCCATTTTGGTATTCCCCTTGGCCTTTTAAAGCTTTACTATTGTTTCTGTAACACGCGCTTCAGCAGCATGTATTTCAAAGCTGTGTGTGCCCACATCCCACATTTTTATCATTCTCTCTAATGGTCATTCCTATCTTGCCCTCTTCCATCAGCCAGGATTTTTATTTCCATTAAAATGGTTGATTCTGGATACTCACTTTGATCTAATCATAGCAATCATCCAGCAATAAATTATCTGATCAGGCACAAGAGACTTTGTTAAAGGGTTGATTTTTTAAAAATACTGTAAACAACAGCCATCTTTATTTGCACTACACGAGTTAACTGTCTGAGTTGGGGAACAAAACAGGTGAATGCCAACCCTGCAGGGCTGTTAAACCAGCATGTTATTCGGTCTCTTTCCTTATTTAAATTCAATCGACCATGCATTTTAGAAATATATAATGAAAAATAGGTACACCCTGCTCCTGCCTTGCAGAACATCATTTCTTCTCAAAGTCAGATGAATACTTAATGTGAAGCCTATTGTTATACAACCTGACTCGCACAGAAATCCCTTCTCCGACCCCTAGACATTTTAGCCGAATGAAAAGCAGCGGAGGATACAACTGCCCCCGACTAGCAGGACAGATTAAGAAGCTCTGCCCCGCTGGGACAAAAAGCAGGGGTGGAAGCGGCGCTTAATCTTCCGCGCAACAAAAACACTCTAGGTATGCTCAGACGCCTTCTGCTCTTTGCACCCTCTCACCCTCTTTCTAACCTTGACTACAACTTGGGGCTGACTTAGCCCTGCCTCAGTTTCCAAGCGGCTGCCCGAGGAAGGACCCCGCTGTCATCGACCACGAAGGTCCCCTGCCGAAATTCACCCCCCCTACACACCCCACAATAACCTGCCGCACTGACCCACCCAACCCTCGAGCCCCTCGCCCGCCTCTCGCAGCCGAGCCAGGCGGAGCCTCTGACGGCGGGGACGCTTTTCTCGCGACGGCGACGCACCTTCAGGCTTACCCGGGCGGCCGCGTGGCCCTTGCCCGACCCGACCAGCTCCTCCGCCTCGTCGGCGTCGTCGTCCTCCTCGACGTCCACCACCACGTCCTCCTCTTCGTCCTCCTCCTCGAGGGCGGCCGCCGAGCCCTCGCGCCGAGGCGGCCTCCAGGAGTTTTCTGCCTTCGCGATGCCGCGGCAGCCCGATTCCGGGAAAGGCTGCGCGGCCGAGGGCGGCCCCGCCGTGTTCAAGCGCCGGTTCCCCAGACTGGAGCGCTTGGCCAGACGCCGCGCTTGCATGGCCGCGCCCAGCACCGCTCAGCGCGCCGCACCGAGGAGGAGTGGGCTCGGCTCGGCCGGGCGGCGGGCAAGGCTGGGCGAGGGGGCGGGAGCGGCGATCGCCACCACAGCCGAGGCACTCGCGGCAAGGCAGCAGAGGTGGTGCAGCCGCCGCTTTACAGCGGATGCGCTGGGCTGGGCAAGAAGGCCGGGCGCGCCGCTGCAGCCATCGGGCGCTTTGCCCCGGCGAGGACTTATCGACCCTGCTGGGACAGCTCCCCTCCGCAGGTCATCTGGCAGGTCTCCCAGATGTTGGCGAGAGGGCGGGCGAGCTGGGCGGGCCGACCGAGCGGGGTCTTTTGCTAGCCTTTCCCTGCGGCTCGCCAGTCCTCAGTCCCAAAACCCGGACTGGAGTCGACTTCCTCGGAAATGCTATTCGGCGGCGGTTTCGCCTGCCCGCTCCAGTCACACGCGTCGGCCGAGAGACCGCTGGGCTGGGAGCGCTGGCCGCGGCCTTCCTCGCCTCCAAGTGCCCCGGAGCGCCCAGCAACAAGTGGTGTGACAACAGTACAACGTGCCGCGGAATAGGACGCGCGGATTACCAAGGCAGGTTTGGGCTGGGGCAGGATAGGTCTTCCGTAATTGCGGAGAAAGCCGCATGCAGGCACCAGCCAGATTTAGGGTAGTGATGAGTTTCTTGGACAGATGGTTGCCTCGTAGTAAAAAGGCCAGGCGGGCATCGCACCGATGGAGTAACGACTTCCAAGGTTCTTTTTTTTTAGCGCTATCCCGCAACCGATGCCTTGCAGTCTTGGTCCCATTAAACTTGTTTTGGTTTTGGAGGCGAATGAGGGTGTCTTCCAGTCTGTATTGGCCTCTGGCAACTACCTGCAGAAGTCCCTGCAGTTTTTTGGCAGCATTTCAGAGGTGATTTGCCATTGCTATGGCCTTCCTAGGATTGAATAAATGAGACTGGCCCAAGGTAAACAGCTGGTTTTGTGCCTAAGGCAGGACAATCTGTTTCTAATCTGATGCCTTAACAGTTCTTAATGGGCTGAAATCAGGGCCTGTATTGCTTAGGGCTAGGTTTTTTTTTAAAATTTTATACTTAACCTTTTGACTCATTTCAAGATCTTATGTTCCTCTAGTAATACTCTTGCCTGGTGTATAAAATGATTATATTTCAGTCAATTGAATAAAACGACAATACTAATATGAACAGTTAAACAAACATGACTCTGAAGTCCTTCCCAAAAGAAAAGTACTTAGCAGTTAAAACTTCCTAACAAACAACACAACAAACTCCTCATTTCAGATGTATGTCATTATGATAATGGGATTTTCACATCTTTTGGTGTCGCTGTGGTTAACCGGCTGGAGAATCCTTCATTTATTTTTAAATCCCAACATAAAATACGAAGTCCATTGAGGAAACATATTCCGATTGCTCTATGATCATACATACATCATACCGATATATTTATTTTGAAGTGTTGCTTTTTAAATATTTTTATATCAAAGCCAATTTTATCATAATACAACAAGTGAAATAGTTCTGATTAAACAAGCCTGGGCTCTCTCACCACTTTAATCTAAAATATTTGTCAGGTAGACAACGGCAGGTGCTGTATTTTATACCAGTTGCATCTTCTAGTCATTTTAAAAGTTCACAGATAAAAGAAACTACTTTAGGTCAAAGACACGGTCATAGTTGCAGAATTAACTCAAGAATCCAAACCATTTTTAAAAATCTTTCTAGAAGGCCTATGGGATAGTAACAGCATTTTCTAAAGGCAAGCTACATTGCCATCCTTAAAATTTTCAGTGGCTCTCAACCTTTTGGGCACCAGGGACCAATTCCATGGAAGAAAATTTTTCCGTAGAATGGAGGGGGCATGGTTTTGCATGCTGCCTGCATCTTGCAAATGAGGCTTGACTTGTTTTGGTAGACCAATTGCTGACATGCTGTGGCCCAGTGCTGGTCCACAGATGGGAGGTTGCAGATGCCTGCTTTAAAACAACCTAACAATCACCGCTGAATTGTGATTTTAGACCCAATGTTCTGTTTTTGTGGTAATTAAAGATAGGGATCGCAATAGTTGCTTGCAATCCTTAAAACCACTTCAAAGAAATGAAACATGACATGTGATTTGCCAGTTCTGTTGACCTCACATTACAGCAACTTCCTGGAAGCTCGGGAGCCTGAGTTGCAGGCCCCACTCCTTAAATGTTCCACATCTCATTCCGGTATAGGTCTGCAATGATGGAACATTTCCTCAAACAACTCAAAAAAGAATTAAACAGTTCTCTCTTTTGGATTTTTTTTTTAGATCTTTATCCTATTCCCCCCCGCCCCCACATACAACTCAAGATTGCAAACATATCTAATATTCCTCCATCCTCCTGTTTTTCCCCAACATCCCTGTGAGGTGAGGTGAGATAGAGTGACTGGACCACAGTTGCCCAGTCAAATTTGGACCAGTGGACTTCAGTCATTTCTAAAGTTCATAGGCAGGTTTTTGCCTAGAGTATGGGATATTTTTCTGCTTATAGCGCAAGGCATACATACATACAAAATACATTCTACATTAGGTCATCAAAGAGGTTTGTGCACTTGTTTGGTTGTTTATCAATGAACTATTTTCATCAAGCTCAAACAAGAAGAGCTGTTTCCTCTCATTCATCTGTCATGTGTGGGAAATGCACCAAATGAACAGCATTCCTACTGTTAATATTGGCAGAGTCAACGTTTTCTTAAAATGAGAGTGCAGGTAAAGCTGAGATCAAAATTGAATTACTTTTCAATAAACAATCTGCTGGTTGAGATATTTCATGTACTGCACCCATGAATACACATAATTTATGACTCTTCACGTAGCCATTCATAGGAGACTTCCATGAAAGCAATGCTCCCAAGCCCCACCTCAAAGACACAGTAGCTACAAATATAAATCAATTTCCTGGTCACTGGCCAGCCTTCCATCTGCCATTATTTTAGCCAACATGACCATATAGACTTGATGATAGAAATTGGATTATGACACATCTGGAGGATACCAGGTTCAGCACATATGGTGTACCATTAGTTTTCTGAATTTGATTAACTCATATTGTGGAAATATTTTCCAATTTCGGAGCAACCCTGACTTTTTAAATTTTTATATGGGCAGATAAGAATCAGTATCTTGATAATTGTCAGAACAATATAACTATTTCGGTGACATACAGGCTGCAATTGATGCAGTAGGTTCCAAAATATTATTCCGCTAGACAATCAAATTTTCTTTTTCATGTGGTAATTCCTGTTCAGCAAAAAAGTATATGAATATGAGGCCTGACAATTTTGTCTTTAAAAAAATCTCATTTCATAATTTCCTGTGCATTTCCATGGTATATCAGTCAGGTTCAGGATTTCATTCAAATGAGACATTATTTCAATTAACAAGACTACTCCACTGTGTTATATTGCAGCTTTCTGAAGAGAGAAATTGGATTGTTCAATAGTTGAAAAGAAATTAATCCTAATTCTTGCTATGAATCCATTACGGCTTTTCAGTTAGACCGTTCCTCCTACCGGCAGAATGCAGACTGTAAACATGTGTGGCTCTGTGAAAAAGCCAGCTTCTCATTGGTGTAACTTCTCCAGGCCTCCACTAAGCTACACATCTGAGCTGTCAGTTACTTTTATAGAGTACACTAGTTTTTGGCGCCACATCTGGGACTGAGGTTATAATAACAGGAGCCCGAACAGCAAGTGTCTAAAAGACGAAAGGCATACACTGAGACTGTTGGAATGTTTGCAGTCAGGGAGATTTCAGACAATATATTCAAATTAATGCAACATGTTTGCATCCTCTGCCATAAACCCTTTATGATGCTATTCATCACTTCTTTAAAGTATTGATAACATTAAAATGATAAAAATGAAATGATCATCAGACTAAGAAGTGCACTCATTGTGCATTGGTGCTTAGAAGTAAACTACATTGAGGCCAATGGAGCTTTTTTCCTATTTTGTGTGTTTAAGATTGCAGATTTAGAAGAACAGTGTTACCGGGTCAACTTAAGAAATACATTTGTGTTTTACATTTTTATAATAGTGGATTTACCATCAATTCCTGGCAGCTGTATCTTAAAAAGTCAGTATCAATAATAAACATGTTACCTGTAAATTGTCTACTGTAAACATCAATACTTTATTATAAAGAATATATGAGTAGTGCTTTCACCTATGATATAGCAAATATTATAAATTAGTTAAACTCTAAATGCTGCCCTGAAAAATTCAATCTTAGTGTACCTCACAAAAGGAAAGGACCACAGACAGTTTCTCCTAGGGTGATCTTATTGGGAGATTGTTCTGCTTAAAGGAGGCAGTCCAGAGCACTCAGTCATAGAGGACTTTGTAGCTCAAAACCAACATTCAGAATTGCATTTGAAAGCCAAGTGTAGTCTGCTCATAGTGATAAATGCCAAATATCAAATACACAAGGCATTACATTTTACATTTATTTATTTATTTATTTATTTCATCAATTTATATACCGCCCTTCTCCCAAAGGTCAGTACAAAACATTAAAAACAAATTAAAAATATTAAACAATGGCCGATTATTAAGAATTTAACAGTAAAAACTTTTCTAAAATCCCTCAAAAATAGTCTGAATAAAATCAAATTCAATAAAAGGGGAAACTAGGACAACCCAGCCTGAAAAAATAGCTGGGTTTTGAGGGCACGGCAAAAGACCTGGAGGTTCGGGATTCTATGTCTCTCCGGAGGGAGTTCATTCCAAAGGGTTGGAGCTGCCACAGAGAAGACTCTGGTCCTGGGGGTCGCCAGCTGACATTGTCTGTCTGGTCTTCAAAGGCAGCACCATGTAGAGCTGGAGTCCCCAACCCCCGGTCTGTGGACCAGTACTGGTCCGCACAAACAAGCCAAACCTCATTTGTGGAATGCAGGCAGTATGCAAAACCACGCCCCATCCAGTCTGAGGAAAAACCTTTCTCCATGGAACTGGTCTCTGGTGCCCAAAAGGTTGGGGGCCACTGATGTAGAGCACATTGTAGTAGTCTAGGTAGTGGTGAATTTATGAGTCACTATTGCAACTTGTAATCTCTTGCTCAATGTAGGGCCATAATTGGTACATCTCCTGGAGCTGGGCAAAGCCTGTGCCTTCAACTATTAATTCAGCAGTAGCTGTCCCGTGGGACTTTCAGATCTGCTTTTTAAGGGTTAGTATCCCGTCTTGAGAGATACTCTCTGGCTAATTAGGCCATGGAAACAGCAATGTCATCTCTTTGGGTTCAATTTCAGCATATTTATCCCATCTAGATCTCAACAGAACAACTTGATTGCATGTAAATGTTAAAAGTCAGACAATGGTCTACCAAAACCTATGGTATGCCAGATCAGAGCAGCTACTCTAATCACAGAACTGCTCTTCTGTGCTACCACTAACTAGAACCAGTCACTAAGGAATGAGCAGAACTACCACAGAGAAGTTCCCCTAATTTCTAACTGATACAAAGGATTAAAAAAAACTATCATAGTTGATGGCGCTGAATGCTAATGAAAGGTTGAATAGGATCAGAAAGAACATACTATTTCCATCCTACCCTGATATCATGTACCAGTGTGACCAAAGTGATTTCAATCCTTGTCTTGGTCTAACTCTTGATTGAAAAGTGTTTAGATAATTCTTGTAGGTATTTTCCAAAGTATCCTCTCAACAACTTTCCCTCTAAAAAGTGGAAGGTGGACATGGAAACAGTTGTCAAGAACAATTGCATCATGGGAGGGACTTTTGAAAAAAGTGAACCTCAGCTTTTATGACTCCAGGTAACACATCATCTCACAAGAAAATGTAGATCACTCACAGACCTGGTTAATCATTCCTCTTCGAACATGATGAAGAAGCCAAGAATCGAACCTGCAGGTAGCAGAGGAAATTCTTGAAAGCACTCTGTACTCTTCATCAGAATGAACAGGCCCAAAAGCGTCTCAGATATTTTGAGGAACTATAAATACTAGATACTGAATCTTTATATTAATTTATTTTCCTGAAATTTGTAAGTGAACTAGCAAGCTGCCAAATTCTTGGTAAGTGCTTTTTTTATGAAGTTTATATATTTCAAAAATAAATGATGTTGATGTTGATTTATCAACCATATGCTGGTCAACAGTGGACAGGCAGTGATCAAATCAGATGAATTTACAGCTTATTTTTCTGGAAATGATATCAGATGAAAAGGAGCTGCATTCTATGTAAACAAGTAGCTAAATGTGTTGAAAACCACAGAGCTGGCTGTGATTGCATAATATCTATCCAAATTCAAGGCAAGCCACTCAACATCACCATACTGTGCTTCACCTGTAGAATCAAATGATGATGAAATTGAACTTGTTTACAGTGAGCTTAAATGTGCTCTCAAGCAAACACCAGAAAACGATTTTTTAAATATTATGGATGAGTTCAATGCAAAATTAAGCCAAGGAGAAGTTGCAAGAATAGTAGGCAAGTTTGGGCTAGGTGAATGGAATCAAGGCGGTGATCACCTAGTGAAATTTTGCCCGGAAAATCATCTCAGCATAACAAAACACTTGATTTATTCAACACAAGCCACATTTATACAAATGGACAGCACCAAATGGAAAACATCGAAATCAGAAAGACTTCATTTTATGCCAGCAATGCTAGAACGATTCAGTTGCATCTGTTAAGACACCTCCTAGTGTTGATTGTAGCTCAGACCATCAGCTATTAGTGGCTAAACAGAAGCTCAAAATGCAAACTGAAAAAAGGTACTATTCCCCCAAAATTCAGTGTGAGCAACTTGTCCCCTTTGTGTGTCATAGAAGTTAAGAATAGATTTAAACCACGGACTCTAGAAGGGAAAAAGATCCAAATGAACAGTGGCAAGAGATCCTAGGTAACACCATGGAAATTACTGGAAAGTGTGTGTCATGCCAAAAACCAAAAAGAACAAACAAGTGGCTATCTGATGACACCGTCAAAATAACTGATCAGCAAAGGGTGGCCAAAACCAATAAGGATGAAATTAAAAAGCTGAATACAATTTTCCAATGTGAAGCCAGGAAAGACAGAAATAAGCAATGAGAGAAGCAGTATCAAAATCTGGAAGAAGGTAATAGAAAGGGACATACTAAGTTCATGTTTGCTGTAGTTAAATGATGTGATCCAGGTTTTCAGCTCAGCAAGGAACTATTAAAGACTGCAAAGGGAATGTACTAAGTGACCAGCAGAAGATCAAGAACAGGTGGAAAGAATAAATGGAATTTGACTTACCATCAAGATGACAATGATGACATCCCAATTACTAAGAACCAAACAGTAGAATGGGCCATGGAGAAATTGCTGAACTAAAAAAACCCAGATATTGATGGAATACCTATGGAAATACTAAGACCAGTGCCAGTTAACATCATTACTACTCTATGTTGAGATAAGATCTAGATGTCAGTGACTTCAGGACTGGAAAAGATCTGTTTTTATTCCATTAGTAAAAATAGACGATGTCAGAGACTATTCCAACTATCGCAGAATTGCATTGATTTCTCATGCAAGCAAGATTCTGTTGAAGACTATTCAACAGATGCTATAAAATGTCATATATCAAGAGCCGATGTACAAGTTGACTTTAGAAAGAAGAACAACACTCAAAATCGCATTGTAAATATTAGATGAATTATTGAAAAAGGCATGTTATAGATCAAAAGGATCTATATGTATGTTTTATTAATTACAGAAAAGCTTTTGACTGTGTAGGACACAACTATGGGCAGCGTTGCATGATCTTGGTGTTCCCACCCACCTGATCAGACTTATCAGATTGCTATCACTGATGAGGAGGTAAGAACACTCTATAGTGACTCAGATTGGTTCAGGATTAGCAAGGGAGTTAGAGAGGGATGTATTTTATCACCATTTATGTTCAGTTTGTATGCTGAAGTGATCATGCAGAAATTAGACCTGGAACTAATTTTATTTTTTGTAATGTTGCTATAAGCAATAAAAAAATAGAAATAAAAAAGTAAAAAGACTTTGGGCTAATAAAAATATTGTTTGGATCTTGTCCAATATGTTGGTTTTCTTGGTAAGTGATTTTTAAAACAATGTAATATATTTTGTAAAGGGGGGGCACAATGGCTCAGCAGCTAAGACGCTGAGCTTGTCGATCGGAAGGTTGGCAGTTCGGCAGTTTGAATCCCTAGCGTCGTGTAATGCAGTGAGCTCCTGTTACTCGCCCCAGCTTCTGCCAACCTAGTAGTTCAAAAGTGTGTAAAAATGCAAGTAGAAAAATAGGGACCACTTCGGTGAGAAGGTAACAGCGCTCCACGTGCCTTTGGCATTTATTCATGCCGGCCACATGATCATAAGGACATCTTCAGACAGCATTGTCTCTTCGACTTTGAAACAGAAATGAGCCCCTAGAGTTGGCTCGACTAGCACTCATGTGTGGGGGGAACCTTTACTTTTACCTTTAATATATTTTGTAAGAACAAAATATATGATAAAAGTTCCAAGGTAGTTTAATGAGAAATATTCTTTAAGCATATTTAAAAGTGTTGCTTAAAAGATGAGGATTCACCACATAAATACTTGTTATCTCTCGAGAAAAGATGCAATTATATTTAATAATATGCCATTAATTTCATATAATACAAATTCAGTTTAGTTCAATTGTTACTGCTGAAATTATAATAACAGATGTCTTCGGATACTCTAGGGAAAGTCAGGAAATCCACTTAAGACACCACTATTTCTCAAGGATTTAATAGTGAAATATGGGTACATATATTCACAATTTCTTTTTCTTGATCTAATTTATAAGACTTCAAAACTCCAAATTCTCTGATAGTGAATTTGTATGGGCATTGGACTGAAAATTTATGGTTTTCAAATCCAAAGCTATATTCTGATTTACAAATCCATTTTCCTTTAAAATTTGGCATCAATTTCCAAGGGTTTGAAAAATGGCCAGAATAATTATTTTTCTTAAGAAAAATTGTGCGTATATTGAGGAATACAGGAATATATAACTAGATTACCTTAATGCCCCTTCCAGGTTATTGGCAGAAAGTAATGGCCAGCCCCTTTCAAAAATACCTTGCCAAGAAAACTGCAGGGTCTAGTCCAGGCAGTTGCCAGGAGTCAACACTACTGAGAGGCAGACACAAACACAATTAAAGATTGTATAAACACACTTATTAAAGAAAACAGGGAAAAGAATGACCTTGCTGAAAAAAGCAGCATGGCGTCTACCCAAGTTATATTTTGTTACCAACTTTCTACATTTTTTCATCGGTGCCCACAGGACCATTCAACTGATGTTGACAAAGTCAGCAAAGTCTCCCAAGGAAATTTCACAGTCACAAAATAAGCTAGAGGTTCTCATTGATTAACTGATTAAAGAACAGGAAACAGTGGAAATAAATTGCTAAGTTTTAAACTGAGAAGATATTCAGCCCCGGAATTGCTGTAATTTGAAGGAGCCATGGCTAAGGGAAGATGATCTTCCAATGTGATAGATCTTGTCGGCAGATAGGCAGATGTTTGTTCATCTGCCTATCACATAGCAACCTGTCTACCTATCTATATAGATATACACATATGAGCATGTATACACGCACTTATATGCTTAATGAAAAATGTGAAAAGTTTTTCTCCTTTTTCTGGAATGATATAGCTTCAAGACATCTGTTCAAACCAAACGTGAGAAGAGCCAGAGTAAATAAACCCAACATAAGAAAACCAGTGTTGAGTAGCTGTTAAGGTGTTGTTGAACTGTTCCTGGGGAGTTGAGATGGAATCACAGCAGCTCCCTGGGTGACTTTGGCCCAGTCACTTTCTTTCAAATCAACCTATATCACTGGGTAGTGGCTGTGGGGAAAAATAGGAAGAAAGAGCACTATGGTTCCTAATCATTCCAGCCCATCGCATCAGATCTCACGGGACAGGCAGGCAATGGGTCCCATCAATTGCAGAGTGCCATCTTGTGGGTCACAGGAAAGGAGTCTTCATGGGACCTGCCTCTGCCAGCATTTTGCAAGGTCCTGAAGTTGTTTATTCTAATTGTGTCTAATATTTTTTCAAAATCTTGGCAGTCAGGTATGTATTTTATATTGTCTTTGATTGATGTTAGCTGTTGAGAGTAATTAAAATAAGTAAATAAATAAATAAATTTTCATCCCGAGTCCCTGAAAGGATATGAATCAAATCAATAAATAATTAATTTATATATTCTGTTCTATAACAATTGCTTTGTGTCGGATAAGATATAAGCAGTGAAAAAGCTGTATAAATATTTCTTGGCATAGTCAAGAATGTTCTTCAGTATAAATCTCTAAGTATCAATGATAATTTCATTGAAGAAGAACATCAATTTTACTGAAGATATACTTAAAGCCAGGATTGATTACTAAAATGAGCATTTTCATTTTCTAAAATTGTTGAAGCTGTAGTGATCAGGTCAGATCACTTTTTTTCAAATCAGGTGGCAATGCTATACTGTACAACAATTCTGGAAATGATCTATACCAGAATGAAATATATTTTGAAATTTTAACGTGCAATCTTATTAAGCTTTACTAAACCATATATCCCTTCAGAGTGTACTGAATTTATACTGCATATACTAATTAGCAAGAATATTTTACTGTGTGTTTTTAGTAGAAAGGCTGCTTGATCTTTGTGAAAAAATGCTGATTTGTATAGTTTGATGTCTTAAATAAATCTTAAAAATAAGTCAGATGCAGAATTCAGTTTAAACCTTAATACACAGATTTGTATCACACCCAACATTTGGATTTCTCTCTGCATAAACATGTTAATTTTACAAAATATTTAAAATAGTTTTAGTAATATGGATTGAATTTACCATAAACTACCATTTTGCTTGGTGATTTCTACCCTGGCTCTCAATATTTGTTCTTAGTTTAAATGTAGATTTTTTTAAGTCTATTGATGCAATATAATTTAATAAGGCATTTACTGATTGTTGTACTGAAGAATTATAACTTCATTACATTTTAAATCCTCACTAATTCATTTATATTTTGCTTATTATTCTAATATAGTTATAAAAATGCAAAAAAAATCAATAAGTACTAAGAAGCTGTACAACTGCATTTCCACCCCAAAGTAATCCCATTCTTAAATATTCTTCAGTGTGGTTCAAATATTAAATTTTCTTATGGTTTGCTTGTGCAAGCAATATTCCCTTAGCATTGTCTCTATAGACTCATTGTGATTCTATTGAAGTATTGTTCTCTCTTGCTAATTTTCTGAATTTTGATGATCACATTCTGTTTTTATTTGTATGATTCCTTGACCTTTTCAATGCATAATTATCAGCCCTGGATTCCCTTTTCATGAACCAGTTGATTTGGGATGAGATGGGAAGTAACTCAGACCTAGTCAGATGACAGTCAATGGAGTCAGGTAAGGGGTGGGTAGTAAGTGACTGGTCTCTAGTTATAAAGCTGGTGGTATACGTTAAGAGGCAGGACTGAGGGATGGGCTCAATCAGCTCTGCAAAGCATGTGGAAAAGTAGCAGGTGAAGGTGGCAGATGAACATGGTGAATATTTAGTAGACTGAAGTTTGAGAATCATGTTAGAGACCACTAGACAACCCATGATCCTTGGATCATCATCTTACTGTTATTTCCTTATATAAATAGGGAAATTACCATCGGTGGACAAAAAAGCAATGGGAGTGGGAGTGACTTCCGACTTTCAGGTGGCTTTCCTCACTGAGTTTTTGTGTAGGAAGCTGGCAGACAGTGTTGTAAATAATGATCACATGACTGCATCTGATTCCAGCAGCACTGAAGAGGCCACATCTACTGTATGTCAAATTTTAGTCTTGTATGAGTCATGGTTCCTAGATTTTGGACGCATTCTGTAAGTTAGTCTATTTGAGGCACATTTATTCAAAGAAGTGTTGCTTTTTGATGCACCATTTTGCCCAATTGAAGGTTACAAATGATCCGGGATAAGAATTTTAGTAGTATAGAGATCAGAATGGTATATAGCAGGGTTTTCCAATCTTGACAAATTTAAGGCGGATGGACTTCAACTCCCAGAATTCCCTAGCCAGCATGGCTGGCTGGGGAAGTCTGGG
>JANHFO010002150.1:167949-179483 GCA_032468095.1 Pareas carinatus
AGTGCTGGTGGCAGGTGGCTCTGGCTTTGGGGGGGGGGGGAAGAAGCCAACTGTGGCGCTCCTAGTGCTGGCGGTGAGCAGCTCCAGCTTGGGCGGAGGGGGGGGAAGCTGACCGGGCCACTCCAAATGCTGGCAGCGGATGGGTCCAGCTTGGGTGGGTGGATGGGGAAGCCGAGCAGAGCCTGCCTTGGACACCTGCATGGTTCCCAGGTCGGATGGGGGGAGAAGAGCGCAGATGAGACCAGATGAGGCCACTGTTCGCCTCCTCCTTCTCCTGGGTCTCAGCTGGGATGAGAAGGTGCTGCTCTCCACCCCCTGCAAGGTTTTCCAGGGTGGCCGGAACAGGGATGTTCCAGGATGGATGGCTGGGCAGGAGGGTACTGTGATGAGATGCTCAGCAGGTCACTTTCAGCTGCCTGCCGGTCCGGCGGCCCATCCAGATATCGCGACAGACCACCAGTGGTCCGCAGCCGATAGGTTGGTGACCACTGCCTTAGAAGAAAAAGTCAGCCATCCTTCCTACAGACAATACTTAAGGCAAAAAAATAATGAAAACACTGTAAGAGTGAGGGCCTTCTAAACTGAATAATGTACATTGCTAATCTGTGTTTAAGATAGGGTTTCCCAAACTGTGAGGTGTATCTCCCTTGAGAAGATCCTGACAAAATACAGGGGCGGTGAGAAGAACTTCCTAGTTACATTGTTATAATAAGTCAACTTTTACCAAAGTTTCATTGTGCTGTTTTCAACACAGATTTGTATTTTATTTTATTGTTCTTGGATTTTTAGGAGAGATTTGTATAGGTTATAGATTGTATAGAATTCAGATTACCTGAAAGAGATTAATAATGGTAAAAAAAAATGGGGGAGAGGAGGAGGAGGAGAAGAGGAGGAGGAAGAGGAAAAGGAAGAAGGAGAAGGAGAAGGTAAAGAAAAGAGTAAACTTAGGAAAAATACTAAGCATACTTTTGAAATTCTGAATATAACTTTTCAAATAGTAAAAATTCCTTCTGTCAAGAGTGTGCCTCAGAAATCTTATTTTATATTGTTTATTACATATACCTATTTTGATCAGAAAATCATGTATTGCTGTGGATATACTACAGGGTAAAAAGTGGATATACTACAGGGTAAAAATAACTGTACTCAGCTTGGCTAGGTAGTCTGTATAGTTTTTTCATCTATAAAATTTGGCAGATATCATTTTATCAGTTTTCTAAGTACATAAATGTATTCTTAGCATTTAAATTCATGTCTCACGTTTGTATAAACATGCACAATCACAACACAGCACACTCCAGCACACTCACACACACAACTCTCTAGCTCCACATTTCAGTCTTTCTCCTTCATTAGAGACAAACTATACATTTTAATAGGTATTTT
Source organism: Pareas carinatus (assembly GCA_032468095.1). Lineage (NCBI taxonomy): Eukaryota > Metazoa > Chordata > Lepidosauria > Squamata > Pareidae > Pareas > Pareas carinatus. The sequence continues at coordinate 169,336 of JANHFO010002150.1, forward strand.
ATTAGATTTTTGTTTTACCACATTCATCAGATTTTCATGGTCCCCATTTTGCTGCTCAGGTCTCTTCTCCCTATAATGCAAATCAAATTTAGATATATTGTTATACTATTCACAATCAGTTTCAACAAATAACATTTAGTAAGTTATGAGTAATTCTGACTTCTAACTAGTATTGATATGCTTATTACTGTATTTCAGTTTTGAAATCTGCACTGCTGTTCTTTCAAATATTCCCCATGAAATTAATACAGTTCAAGCTGATGCTTTTTCCTATTCTTTTTTTGTCCGGAGTTGAATGGTGATCAAAAATAAATCTTTTGTTGTTGTTGATTCAGAATTTTTGAACCACCTTGACATTTGCAAAAAAAAGTCTTAATTTCCTAAATTTCATAGGAAATCTTATTATTTTCCTTCTACTATGAGATCATATAATGGGGAACTTTCTCATTCTGAAAATGTAGGTGATGCATATAATTCGCAGAGCAGCTGATGTTTTCAAAAGGATGTTCAACAATCTGAAAACATTAATAGTACTCGTATAATTTTATAAGTGGGACACCTCTTTTATTAGCTTCTAAGAAAGCACATGTCAAAGTGAACACATTAATCTTTGTGTGGCCAAGGAATCCTTGGGTTACTTTGTTTTACTTTTGGAAATGGGTTATACAATCTTTGTCAAAGTCTTGTGAGATTCTTGATCAGGTTTTATGAAGAGGTAACAGACAAATAAATATGCTAAACATTTGTTTCAAATTATCCATTGCTCTTGCAATTTTCTACGTACTTAAATATTTCATTATTATAGCAGGACAGCCATGTTACTCTATGGTGGCAAAAAAAATCAGAGTTCTGGCAGCAGTGTTTTTGACCAAGACATTTTTATTAAAAGACATAAACTTTTATAATCTGCAGTCTCTTTCATCAGGTGCACAGAACAGCTAAAATGATATAGGATTTAAAATTTGGTGAAGTAGGAGGAGGAAAGTGAAGGGAAAGAAAGATAGATATGCAGATGTGAAATGTGAGACAAATTATGAGTACTTTAACAATTAACAATTGTATATATTAAAAGCCCATCAGTTTGCTGACACATTCTGAAAGTTCCTGAAAACTTTTGATATAAAATTGGATGTTCACCAATTTATTGTTTATTTTGCTGTTAAAGTCGCTTTCCTAAAATGGCCACTCTGAGGTCTGTTATGAAGTGTTCTGGGAGGTTGAATTAAAAATTGTTAGTTGGAAAAGCTTCTACCAGGTTCCTGGGTGTGTTGTTTCCACCCCCCCCCCCGATGAGCAGGATTCTATGTTCCTATTAAGGAACCACAATATAGTATTTCCCTTGGATATATTTTATCCACTAATTCATTACAAAAACTCAAAGAGATGGCAGTATTCCTGAATGGAACTCAGAATAAATTGTTTCCTGCCCTTCACTTATTGGCTAAGGTTTCCAAAGTATTCTTTTTTGGCTAAGTCCTTACCTGTCACAACCAGAGCAGAGAAAGAGGAGAAAACTAAATACCAGAAGCATTGCCATGGCTCCCAAGCTCCCCCATACAATGATATGAAGCACTTCTGTACTTAGGAAACTGCTATCAGGGCCCATGACGTAAAAAGGGTGTGAAGATAGGAACCGTTGATATGATTACTCGCAAGAACACTTGGCCATTTTATCTGAGAGAGCTTCTCTGTAGTGGGTAAAAAAAGAGAGAGAGGAGAGGAAGCAATTCAAATAAACCATATTGCCATAACAGTGAAAAAGAAACTTTAAATGTTGCTTTAATAATCAGTGGTATTAATCATTATTACACATTAAAGCTTAATTTTAAATCAAGGCTTTATCTAATAAAAATAGACACTATCCTGAACCAAATAACAACCGTGATTACCTGGTATTAAGAGAATGGCAATTTTCAGAAGGTCAGAAGCAAGCTTTGTTAGTTTAGCACTTGTTTCAGTACTGAAACTTAAAAAATGTCCAATTTAACACATTTCTGTGGTGTGGACCTTCTATTACGTTTAGATTCACAAAATCTAAAATTATTCGGAGAAAGGTATAGAACTCTTAATGTAATTTAAAAGACTCCTTTTTTTCTGAGCTATACTCATTTCTCTTTTCCTACTGCTCCTATCCTTGCCATTGTGACTAGTTTACATAGCAAATTGTTGTGTGGCATGTCAGCAACTAAACTGATCAGATTTGCCAGAGAGTGTCTCAGTTTGCAAGGTCAATTGTTTGTCCTGCTTGATAAGATTCCAATGGTTATTTTAGAGTTTTCTTTTTATGCCCAGTGTGAATGTTTTACGCTGTTTTCCTTCAATTTTGCTTGATGGCAAGACTTGTTCCAACCTTGGGCACAAGATGGCAGAAGTAGACTATAGTTTTCTCCTGGTACTTGAAAGTTATTACATTTTTGTGTATTGCCAATCCACCCTTATTTTAAGCCATAAAATATTTTGCAGCTAAGATAAAATTTCACAGGAATTTGGAGATTTGTTATTCAATTGTAATTCATCAAAGTTAAATTACTAATTACTAAACATTTTCACATTTACATTTTCTTGGATTAGCAATTTATACAAATATACTCACATAATAGATACCAAAATGTATTTTCAGTATTATCTCTGACAACAGTCTCTACAGTAACTTTAGACATTGCACAAAGGAAAATATGATTTTATCCCATTCCTTATGTCTTGCCACTTAGAAATGAAATATGTTTGAAGATAAATTTTTAGTGTCATAAATCCTCTTAAAGCTGACTCAGAACCATTTCCAACTTAAAAAACAATAATAATAATTAACATCTCATATGTTCCATATCCCAGAACAAACATTCTTGAGAGTACACAAGAACAAAATCAAAGTAAGGAGACCAGCAAGCAAGGAATAATGTTAAAAGAGGATAGGGCTGAAGGATCTGACCCCCCTTGGAGGACCTTGAATAGGTTGAGAGTTGGAGTACCTAAATGTAAAACCAATATACTGAAATGGAGGCTCTTAGCAGATAACGCTATGTGAATGTGGATACACAAATAGAGCCCATCTGCTGGTATGTTGCCTATTACCAAAAACATGTACCAATAAGGACTTATTTTTGTCCAATGACAAAGCCAAGAAGGTGTTTTCATTCTGGCAGTTTAAAGTTTGATCTAGACATGATGGAGGAAGAGGAAGGAGAAGGAGAAGGAGAAGGAGAAGGAGAAGGAGAAGGAAGTCCTGATACTTGAAAAAAGTAAATTATCATTTCTTTCTATAATCAGCCATAATATGGCTTTTCTACAATCAAATTATGTTGAAAATTTATCTTGGTCACAGATTCATTAGGAATTATTCCTAGAATATAGGCAAACAAAAATACAAATGAAGTCTTAATGCCACTAAGGATGGAAGCTAGCTAGACAGGTTTTTAAAATCTATGATAAATACTATTACAAAAATCTATGTTTGAAGTATATTATTATAAAAAACTATATGTAATGTTAGATATGACTAGGTCCAGATGGCTAGACATTACATAAAATTACTATAAAGTATAAAACTGCAAAAATTTCAGAATGAATACTAAGAGTATGACTATAGTACTGGGGTAGTAATTTAAGTAGTCATAAAAGGGATGATGGAGAAACTAAAGACTGAATAGTCATTGCTTTAATTACCCCATGGTCCCAATGTTGATTGTAGTGAATAGATGTAACATACTGAATAAAATAACATTTAAATAAAGTAAAACTGTGTGAATGATGGTTATTGAGTGCTATTAAAGTTTACATATAATATAACAAATGTTGGTACTTTTAAAAAAGATAGAGATATTTTAAGCTCCCCTGACCCCTATATTGGTAAGCGTTTCATTGGTAATTTTGAACTGAGTAGATGGAGGTAGACATGGAATTCTGACCCCGCCCCCAGGAAACTGACAATTATTTTTAAGATTACAATGTAATTTTTAAGGGTGGAGGGAAGTAGTTGGCTGGTTGGGGTTTTCTTGTAGGGGAGGGACTCTCCAAAATTCCAGATGAGAGGACATTGCTTGGCTCACGTGAGGCTCATGTCAACGCTCTTCCTCTTTGCTACTGCTCCAAATAAGTGGAATTTTCTGCTGCAGCAGTCTTTGGAAACATGGATTTAAAGGGAACATAAAATCCCAGATTTTTCTCATTCTAAATTTTGCAGCTGACCATCACTTGATAGTCAACATCTGAGAGGCAAGTTACCTAATTCCATGGTAAATAAACACAATTTATAATGAAATGCACAGAGACCAGTAGTTTGGATCTCATTGGAACAATTTTATATGCTGATGGAAATAAAAATGGATGGCAGACATATTGCTGATGTATTCATAGATAACAATGAAGGTGAAGTACTTCTTCCTACAGACTTCTCTCTAACTTCTTAATTAATGTCTATAATGTAGTGTTTAGTGATGTCAGCGCTACCTAATAATTGTCCACAAGCATACATCATTGCCTAATTATGGCATATCATTCTCTTTCACTTTGACTCTCTTTGGAATCAGAGAAATAATTACAGGGATTATGTACAGGCTGTTTTTCAAGACAATTTTTCCCACCAAGCTTTATGGCTTTAAACTGTAATAAACAATTGAATCCTTATGTGCCAATTATGGAAACTTCACAGCACATGGACTGTGACTGACCTTTCTTCATTTTCACAGCCCTAGGACAGGATTATGTTTTCAAAATGACAATTTTCAACAATGTGATTTTTGTTTTTCTTTATATAAAGGGTGACAGCATGTATCTTCAGTCTCTGCTAGATTTAGTATTTTATCATTTTACTTTGAAATACTTTGAGACTCCTACTTCACCCATGAGAAAAAAGTAGAAATGCCCAGTCCCTTCTTTTTGTGGTGTTGTTATTGCTATACACATTGGGGTCCTTGGCACCTAAAATATTATTTTAAAATACTCTTCTGGTCACAAAAAAGACTATTAAGTTACACCTTCAGAATGAATGTATATACCTCCTATGAAGCAGAGATCCAACTCAGAAAAGATGGATTTTAGAGTAAGAGAAAAAAAAAGTTCTGATGATTCTTTTAGCTTGTCATGTAGGTAAAAAATCTCTAAAGATTACAGGAAAAAATGTTCTTCATTAAATGTATATTTCAGTGCTGATGCTATATGTTTTGACAGCATGCAATTCCAGTTGAAACTGTTAGTGGTTTCCTTCCCCCGTCCCACTTTTTAAACTTTGTTGATTTAAAATGACCTTTTAAAGTTCATGGCATAATTTTCAACTTCATATATTATAGCTCCAGACTGGTTCTCAAGACTGGAACCATTTTCATGATAAATATTCTCTCTGGGATACTCTATGACTGTGAGTATAGCAGTTTGATATTTCCTGACTGTGACATAGCAATTTTATGTTTCCTGGAGACAGCTGGGTATTGCTTAAGTTATATAATGTCCATGCGGAAATCATATCTATTGACAATTGTCTTTATTGATTAGCCCTTGGGCCATATCAAGGCGCCAAGTTCCAGCAACAAATTATTACTAAAATTTGATAAAAGCAATTTAAAATAGAATTTAATAAAGTACAATTTATAATGGAATTAGAATAAAATGTGATTTAAAATGAAATGGGAATAAAATACAATCTAAAATGTAATTGTAATAGTGTACAATAATTTAAGATATAGGTAAAATACGATAAAATTATATTTTGGAGTCGTCCTTGCAATCTTCCCCGATCAGTCCCACAGGAAATCATCTCTATGCAATTAGGGTAAATGAAACTGTACCACACAGTAATTTTTGAAGCTCCTTCCCTGAATTAAATATTACCAAATATGTGGGGTCCTTGGTGCTGTCTGGGCTTGGAAGTTTCCTTGCAGATGTTTCATTACCAAAATAGGTAGAAATGCCCTCTAGGTAACCAATGGCGTTACCTAGTTTGGTAATGAAATGTCTGCAAGGAAACCACCAAGCCAGAGAGCACCAAGGACCCCACAGTTCAATCTTGAACTACAATTTTTTTTATCATTATCAAATATAAATTAAAATGACCCAAACTATATCTTCAGACTTTAAAGAAGCTTACAAGAAAGAAGAAAATGAAGTGTCCTAAAAATTCAATTTGGTTTACAATAGCTCTTTCATATCCATTTTAGGTGTGTGAACTCAAAAATTTGACACAAGTATCTTTATATGTCGAATATTTCAGATGTACACTAAAGCAAACAAACTCTACATTCTTCAAATTTTATCTTTTTTGCTGAAAGCTGACTTTGGAGCCTGTTTCAGCCTTCTGCTGAAAATCTGTATTACTTATGTCATTTCTAAAAAGGGATGCATGTACAAGTACATATCACCGAAACTTTTCCAACTGTCTAATTTACTTACATTTTGTAAAACGTGCTCCCTCTAATTTCATATGAAGTAGGAAGCAAATTAAAGAAGCCTATTTTCATCATCTCCAAACATCTTTTTCAAAGAGTAGAGATGAGGAGATAAATGGCATGGCTTAAAGAACTCTGCAAAGTTTTGAGAATCAAATACTTGGACCTTCAGAATGCTAGATTTAGAAATAATCGAGAGGTACTTTCCATGCAGACAAGAATCGTGTGCATTTGATCACTGACAACTGAAATGTTTAAATACATTTAACATAAAATACTTAATTGAAATACTTTCAGGATTCCAATTTTACTGCCATACATGTAACAATCCACTCAACACTGCTTTTCTGAAAGGATTAATTATCCTTAATATTTTTACATGAAGTGACATATAAAGAAATCCGTATCAAACAATTTCAATTTTCCAGTGCTGTGATACTTATCTGCCTTCTTTCTGCAAAAGGAAAAATGTAAAATTATAAACCTGAGAGAACAATTTGCAAGCAGTGGATTTTCTTCCTTAAATACCACAGAGCAAATATGATTATCAAATCTAATTATCTGCTGCTTATACCGTCTTAAAAATCTCCACAGCTAATGAATAACAGTCTTTGCACATTTAATTGGGTTGGGGGAGGAGAGAGAGATGGAGTTTTCAGACAGTCTTATATGTCAACCAATTTTGCAATTCTGATGATCCCAAAGGAAAAGTTCATAAGCATACATGGATTCTCACACACACAATCTCCTACAACCATTCCTTGAAAATAAGAGCGAATCTTACATGGAACTGAGCTTAATATTATATTTGACTATAAGTCTCAGCAATGAGTGTTTTTGATTGGAAAAAATATTGTATGTATTTATTTATTATTTGATTTTATCTCGTCTTTATTATTGTTTATAAATCCCTCAAGGTGGCAAACATACCGAATGCTCCTTCCTCCTCTTATTTTCCCCACAACTCTGTGAGATGGGTTGGGCTTGGAGAGAGTGACTGGTCCAAAGTAATTCAGCCAGTTTTCATGCCTAAGGCAGGGACTACAACTCCTGGTTGCCTTGTTTGCCTCTCATAATCCTGTTAGCTTTTGCAACCCACTGTGGACTCTGTTCTAAATTATATATATTATGTTTTACTTTCAACTTTCCTTTAAGGAGTCTGCACTTTCTTTAACAAGCTTGTAAGATGGTTTAAGTGAGAAACATTGATCTATGAATGCTCACTAGATTTTATGGCTGAAGACACACTGACTCTGAAATTTGTTATTTGAACTCCAACTGCTACACAGGATGAAACCTTAAAGTTGTAGCTAAGGGAGTGAACATCGGAGTCCTTGGTATCTGGAGAAAATACCTTTGTAAATACCTATTCTTGAAATCTTTTGAGATTTTCTGTGTACTAGATTTTAAATATATTGTCTTCATACCGATATTGAGCATGGTGAAAAATCAAGGGTCATCAAAGAAGGATCTTCACAAATTAGCAACTCTGATACTGAAGTTATTAGGCGTTATCTTATTCCAGCTTATGCTTTCTCAATCTAGCTATAACCTGGAGATCTTCTGTTGGTTTTCCAGTCAAGCAGTAACCAGTTAAGTCCTTCTATGATTGTTTTTCAATATCAGCCAAGTGCTATCTGGCATTTATCAATTTATCTGGCCTGCGTATATTACTATAAGTTTTCTCTACATTCTTAAGCCTCTTGCGATCATTACACACCTCTTTTTCTTTTTACAGAATTTCTGGTTTCACATTTCTGGTCCGCTACTACAGTATCAATGAAAAATTCTCCCTCATCCACATACACAAAGCTGTGAGATGAAGCTTAAGAAAAATTCAGCTTATCCCTATTGCAAACATAAGAGGCTTGGATGGCTCTGAATGGAAGCAAGAACACTGTACCCTTTCAAATGAAAATTTGATTTTCTTTGACTCCTATCCGCCTTGTATAAGTGATTAGCTTTCTATTTACTGCAGCGTTACAAGGAAATCCATATAGCACATCCCGTTTCTTATAATCTTGTGTGGCAAATGTGGTAATAGTAGATTTGTAAAGCAGCCCAGTAACGTGAAATGTTTTTTGAAGATGCACAGCACTACTCACTAGGTATAATTGATGGCATAATGTGTTGTTCTAGTCTATGATAAAAGGCTGAAAGTTCACACTTGTTCAGTCTGTTAAAACACTTTCAAGAAAAACTATATGATTAAAGGAAACAATCCGCTGGGCCGCCTCTGCACACAGACAGCAGACAAATGAGGAGCTTTTCAAAGCATAACACAGAAAATTGCCTTTGCATTAACTGGCTTATGGCAAGGTTACTTATGGCACATTTGCCTTTAGGACTCAGCAGGCCTATATTGCAAGATATTATGTCAACCATCTGCTGAACAAGCAGAGCTGATCTCAGAGCCTGTGTGTCCTGCTTTGCTTGCAAATTTACCCACTGTGACTAAATAGACAGACATCGAACTGATGATTAAAAACAGCCAGATATGATAATGCAAGGGGAGAATTATCATTTTCAATTCCAGAATTAAATTGAAATGGTCTGTGCCACCTAAGTCATTTTAGGAAGACAAACTTTGAAAGATAAACCCTTTTTAAAGACAGCTTGCAAGTTTGAGCATCACGCAGAAATTACGTAATGATTACTGTAACTGGGGTGTCATTTTATGCTTAGTAGGTAAGCATATGAATGTCCATTCCTACCAAACTGCACTAAGAGAAAGTGTTTCCTTTGCCTATTGTAAAATGTTTTGCTCCTGTGCCCTCTTCTCTTTTACGATGCTTCATGTTACTGATTAGCGGGTTCGTAACTGGCTGACCAAATGCCCTCAACATGTAGTCATTAAGGGAATTGACACTACATGCAGGGAAGTATGCACTGGGGTACGTCAAGGCTCTGTCTTACACCCAGTACTCTTCAATATCTTCATAAACAATTTAGACCAGGGGATTGAAGGGGAACTCATCAAAATTGCAGATGACACCAAGCTGGTGGGAATAGCCAACACTCCAGAGATGGGCTTAAAACACAGAAGGATCTCAACAGATTTGAAAGATGGGCCCTATCTAAAAAAAGGAAATTCAGTGGTGAAAATGTAAGGTTCTGCATTTAGACAAGAAAAACCAAATGCACAGGCATAGAATACATGGTACCTGGCTCAAGAGTAGTAATTGTGAGAGAGATCTTTGAGTCCTAGTGGACAATCACTTAAATATGAGCCAGCAGTGTGTTGCATCTGCCCCCAAACAAAAGCAAAGTCCTAGGCTGCATTAACAGAAGGACAGAATCAAGATCACATGAAGTGTTTGTACCACTTTATAATAATGCCTTCGTAAGTTCACACTTTTGAGTATCGCATCCAGTTCTTGTCGTCACAATATTAAAAAAAGATGTGAAGAGTCTAAAAAGAATGCAGAGAAGAGCAACAAAGATGACTAGGGGACTGGAGGCTAAAACATATTAAGAACAGCTCCAGGAATTGAGTATATCTAGTTTAATAAAAAGAAAAGCTAGGGATGACATGATAGCAGTGTTCCAGTATCCAAGGGGCTGCCACAAAGAAGATGGAGTCAACCCCATTTAAAGCACTGAAGGCAGGACAAGCAGCAATGGACAGGAACTAATCAAGAAGAGAACCAACCTAAGGAGAAATTTCCTGACAGAACAATTAATCAGTGGAATGACTTGCCTTCAGAAATTATGGGTGCTCCATTACTGGAGATTTTTAAGAAGAGACTGGATGATCATTTATCTGAAATG
>JANHFO010002152.1:30620-40995 GCA_032468095.1 Pareas carinatus
GATCAGCAGTGGTCACACTCCTCCTCCCCTGCGCTATATCGCTTCAACTGTCCAACAGTGGCCCCGCCCCTTCCCCAGGTTAGCGTGCCCCGCCAGCCAGCTGATTGGTGGGTGCCCAATCTTCCAGAAGCTCTTCCGAGCAATTCACCCCCCCAGGCTGGGAAATTGTTTAGGGCTAAACAGATCCTCGATCGTCTTCAGTGTAAAAGGGGCCAATTCCTTCTGCACGAGTGCACTCCACAGCACCTGAGGCCGTGAAGCACAGACGTCGAGTGGGGCTTACCAGCTTGAGAACCTGACGAACGGACGCTCCCCCAGAGGAGTACAGATAGCACGGGCAGGCAACTTCGGATCTGGCTCTTCTTCAAGGTTATTCGCCAATGTGCACTCTTTTTTGCAGTATTCGCTCCATAAGACGCACACACTTTCACCCCACATTTTTTTGGGGGGGGTGAAGTGCATTTTATGGAGCAAAAAATATGGTAGATTAAATACTTGTTTTATTTTTCATTTTCATTTCCCACATTTCTTTCTGTCAAGTTCTTTCCTTGAGCACTGCCATAATTTCTTCCATTTGTTCTTCCGGTTCTGGCTTTTCCTGGCGAAGACAGGGCAACTGGGGCTCCGGTCGGTGAAGTCTTACTGCCCCCAAATTGGGGGAATGCAAGAGCCTAAGGATGCCTTGGAGAGGTGTCCGATGAAGGAAGCTGAACAGGGATGCATGCAAGGTGGCTGCCAACACCTTTGGAACTGTTCCATTTCCCTTTCCCCATCGGAAGAAGCGGCGTCCACATTGATGGAACCATTAGGGGAAAGACTGGAACACCATGATAGCAACATCTTTGGAAAGAATGGAAGCAAATAAGAAACTACCAATCTAATAAGAAAGGGGAAAAGATACTATTCTACTATATAAATTTCGGAGGGGTGAGCTGAAAGAAAAGAAAAAAAGACTCTGTAGGAATATTTAAAGTGGCGAATCAGTACTTTGAAGAAAGGGACTATATGAGGATGAAGGAGTCAATTTCATGAAAATGCACACAATTTGGGGCAAATGTAAAAAAAAGAGGAAAAAAAGCAGAAGGAAGGGTTTAAAGGAAATGAATTTGATATTATGAGTCCTGCAGATTGAAATAAAATCGGATTGGAATAGCATCAAATTTAGATGGAAATTAGAGAAACATTGCGTCTAGATCACTATTGAGGATTATAAATAAACTTGAAAACATTGCATCAAAACCAACTTGAGGATTATGAATAAAATATATAAAGAAAATTGAAAAATAAAGCTTGGGCCCTAAAGTGGTGAATTGGCATCTGATAAATATAAAAAGAGAGGAATATTGGGACAAAATGGAGGCAATACAGGAAAAGAGACAGATTAAATTTGAATGAAAAATGGAAGAACGTGGCATTGAAATCAACTCAGAGGATTACAAACTAATTGGAAAGATAAAAGTTTGGGCCCTAAAGTGATGAAATTGGTACTTGATAAATATAAGAGAGAAAAAAATTGGGAGAAAGTGGAGGCAGCACAGGAAGAGAGAGACGATCTGCAAGCCGGGTTTACGAACAAACTGGGTGCTGTTCTTATACATCTCAACTCTTACTCTAGGGTTTTCTCTGGGCTTCTTTTTCACTTTCTCTCTCTAGTCAGCTTTTAAATCAATTCAAATCCAAATATAACAGAAAACAGAATTGTGTAACCAGAAAGCTGGCTAGCTTTCAAAACAATGCATGTGGTTTTTCATCCTCAATGCAGCTCTGAAAATATGTCAGAAACAAAGAGACAGTGACAGGGAGCCCTGTATAAAAAAGATTAATGGCTTTTGAATCTGCCAGTTCAATGCTTACACAGCAACTTTCAGTGTGCTGGGATAAACTGTTTGTTTTCCCTTTCAGATTATTCACCATTGCTTGATTTACTCTGCAGCAGAGAGAAGATGAGTCTCTAAATAACCGTAGTGCAGCTACTACTCTTTTCTTCAAACACATCTCTCCCAGAGACAGTAAAAGAGTCCTTGTTTCAGTCAGGGAAGAATATTTTTAATGTTTCTTTTTTTGTTTCCCATAAAACGCAGCCTTAAGGGACAGCTCAGCTATAACCTAGAAGCTGTTGAACAATGCAGGAAAATATAAGAAAACTGTCCTAATTAATGGACAATGTAGGGCCAAAGGTACAGTGATCATATATCCATTGGTATAAAAGACAGATCTTTATTTCAGAAAGCTACTCTTTAGATTTATTTATGTTTTTAAAATCTCTCTTTTGTCCTTTATTTTTATCTTTTAACTTTTGCAGTCTTTCACAGTCAGGTGAAAAATAGGGAAATGGAATGGTCTTTTAAAAATAAATTTATGGATATTGTTTCATTTTAGATATTTTTATTAGAAGTTGAAAAGTGTTTCTTGACTTTGTTCTTGAGACTTCCTTTGTAAAGAAAAGGAGTGTGTGTGTGTGTTCTGTATGTGTTCTCTGTGTGTATAAACATAAACAATGAAAAAAATATCCTTATGAATCTTTTAGTTTTGTCTCTTCTTCAGGTATGATATTTATTTTTTCCCAAGAAAAATATGGTCATCATAGCTTTGGGGCACTAGAGAGGAAAACATTTGCTAAATAATATTTTACACATCTAAATGTTTCATCTTTGGAGAGGTCGCTGATGGTCTCTGAGCTTGATTGTTTTCTTGCAGATGTTTCATTACCCAAACTAGGAAACATCATCAGTGCATTGAAATTATTGAAATAATGAAATTGTTTCATCTTTTGTATCTTATACAGGTTTCCTTCTAGTATCATGATCAAAAGGCAATGGGACTAGTTGGTTTTGTTTTAGTTTCCCAGGCTTGTATAGATTTCTAAGGAAGGGCCAATTTAGAAATATTTAGCCATGAGATGCCATTTAATGACTGCTGGCTGTTGGCTTTTATTCCAGTGAATGCAAAGAAGAATAAAAGAATAAATTCCAGTCATCTTCCATCTATCAACCACAAATCATTTACAAAGAGGAGAAACCTCTCCTGTGTTCATACAGCAATTAAAAAATAAATTGCATAATATCTGCAAAACCGGATAGGTGAATTCCCCACAGGATTTTCTGTGGATCTTTTTGCTTTTCACTAAGCTACATAATTAAGAATTAAGAAGAAATTGTATTCCACACTGGATTAGCATAGCAAAGGAATGTCTTGGAACTCATATTAATTCTTTGTTTATTGAAAAACTCTTTGACCCTTGTCTCAATAAAGCTGTAAGCCCATCTAATATTTCTCAGTTTATTTTTTTTAATGGAAGAAAAAGAGTCTGAAGGGGCAAGTTTCATCACAGGGATCTCAATCTACTTGATTAATTTACAACAGCTTTCAAGAACATAAAGAACTTTTTAAAAATCTATTATTTTATCAGTACGATGTCAGAAATTAGACAAGCATCATGTTTCAGGATGATGAGTTCACCAGGTGTCATTGTGCATTGTGTTTGCTGATCTCAAGAAAGAAAACACTTTTTGGCTTGATAGAAAGCAGTGTTTCACTGAAGGCAGACATCACTTGCAGTAATTGTTTTTCTGACTTTTAATTGATGGTAAAAAAATTTTTTTCAGAGATTCCTCCTGGAGTCTTCTAATCAGATGCTGATCACCATCATTTAGCATCATAGCAGGCAAAAGAAAAGTACTTTCTTTGTATTACCCGTGGAGTTCCTTAATCAGTACAGAGTAGCTAAATGGGCTTTAGCAATGCAACTTATGTTCTTGATATATGAAATAAATAAAGGAAAAGATAAGCTGACCAACTTATAAACAAGACTAGTTCTGTCTGGAATACAAGTAAACTGTGGCCATTTCTATAACCATTTCCTCAAGTCAAGGAGCTGCATACAATAGGCACAACATCCACCCTTGATATTTAAGGCACCGAAGTAGAATGTTTGATAAATCCTTTGGAGAGAAGCCATTGTTTTCACAAGGAAGTCTATGATTATGACAATTTTTGAATGTTGAGTTTGATCCTTTCGGCATTTCCACAGCATGCTTATAGAAAGATAATATTTGCATTTCCTATATTTATATATGTATATTTGTATATTAAATACTTGTATATATGTATATTTCATATTTTTATTCAGTAAGTTTGAGCAAAAAAATGATGAGAGCTGTTTGATTTTACTAGAAGAAAAGAGAAAGAGGGTGGTGTGGTGGATATATTTGTTGCCTTGAATTATTTGCAAAAACAATAAAAATGGGAAGAAATGAATGAATGAATATCAACTATTTTAAATTCCTTGCACGATCACAGACGTAAAGAAGTATCTAGTTGTCTGTCTCCCAGTAAAACAAAGGTCATTAATGGATCAGATTCGCCCCATGTCCTTGACCTACCTCTCCTACCTCTATTTCAAAAGATTGGCAGTACTCGTAAGCAGAAGTAGTCAGCAAATGTAGAGGAAAAGAGAACAGGGTTATATATTTGCACATTGGATGCAACTCATGTCATTCTTTTGCCTATATGTGATGCTGACCTTTGGAAGAAAGATGTACATTATGATTTGTTAAGAATTTTTTGGGAGTCAGTCAGACTGGTATCCTTCTGAATGTGACTTATTAAACTTGTATGGGGAAGCCATTTATTCCGAGACAATAAGACCATAGTCCTTTTGATAGGAGGTAAAAACAGTTTAAGATACAGTATATTAAAATAGTTGCATCTCTTCTTATAATTTGTAACTATCAGAGAGAGGGGGTGAGGAAGGGAGGGAGAGGTAGAGAGAGGGGGAGGGAGAGAGGGAGGGAGAGAGGGAAGGAGTGAGAGAGGGAGGGAGAGAGGGAGAGAGAGAAAGGGATGGAGAGAGGGAGGGAAGGAGAGAAGAAGAGAGAGGGGGAGGAAAGGAGAGAGGGAGAGAAAGAAAGAAGGGGGAACGAGAGGGAGAGATAAAGACACCTGGTAATGGAGAAAAGCAACTGTGTGACAGAACGGAGCAATGTAATAGGTATTCTGTGGTTCAGCATTTCAGATTGCCAGGTGGCAGGTCACCCACCTTCTTTGAGAATTGTATAAACCATCTGTCATAGCCAGGACTTCAGTTAGTCTCTGGAGCTTCGCCCAAAACTGGATTTCTTCTAAGGTAGTGTAAGGTCTTTCATAAAGACGGAATAACAACACCGCTTAATCAATTTAACTGAAGCAAAATTTAATTTAATACAATTTAATTTTTATTCTGCCCCTGGCCTAAGAACATATTGTAGCTTCTGACACTTCCCTCAATATTTGGCAGTGTCGCTTAATTCAAAAACAGAAGCATGTTCCTAGAATAGGTCATAGTCCAGGCACACATTTTTATTATCTCATGTTTCTATTTACTTTTCTGAATAATAGTGAATATCTACAGTGAACTATTTACATATGAATATGGATGTGTGTATGTGTCTGTGTATGTTTAATTGGTTTTTTTATCTTTGACCGTGGTGATGCTTCAGCAGATCATCTAGGTTACAGTCCTGTCTTCATACTGCAGTCATGTTCTTGGTATTAGTAACTACAGTATATTGACTTACTTAATGCATGCCTATAGACCATTGCATCTCTTATCATTTACTTTTGTCTTAATGACTCTCAGGCGGGTGTGTAAACTGTAATGTATAATGTACTTGTGACACTGAGTGATATGAATAGCTCATGTACACAAACAATTTAATTTGGTACTATAATTTATGAGTGATGAACACATACCCATATACACAGATATCTACAAGGCGATCTGTAGAACAGTCATTAGCAAGGCAGACTGATATTCAGTCAAAACAGAGTAGACTTTTGTTCAATTATTGAAAAAGCTGGTCTGACTGAAATAAAAACTTGTCTTCTGCTAAAAGAAAGAGAAAGAATGCAAATTGCAGCAGGACACGGATCTTTTGGTTGGAATTGGTGGATTCAGTGAAAGTCAAAGAAACGATATTTCAAAAAATTAGTTTTCTTCCTTTCTTTAGATTTGGCCCATTCTTAGTTGACATGAAATGCAAGGTAAGCAATTAAGTGCATTTATTTGTGCTTTGTATTGTACCTGGTTTAGTAAAGCCAGTTTTTATTTTTCATGTTATTATTCAATTGTAGTAGTAATAATAAGGAAATGGACTACCAGGCAATCAAACAACTGCTTTTCTGAATACCATGTGAGAACAATTAACTGTTTAAGATGATAATTAGGGAAGAGGCTCATAATTTGATTTCAAAATTTTATATTATAATTCAATTCATACTAAAACACAAGTTGGATATAGAATGATACATTGGGGCAGAACAATCCAGATATAATTTCTAGTCCATCCAAGTAATGAACTGATGATGTTGCCTAATCTGATAATGTGTGCAAGAAAGCCACCAGGTACAGAGACCATCAAGGACCCCACCATCCAGATAAGTAAGAACCTTTCTAAGATTCGGTACAATTCACATAGAAGGGTCTTTTTCCTAGTATGTATAGATACATGCTTTCCCTATTAAGGTGGCAACTGGTTGATACGCCAAAATTCCATATGAAGATTGAGTATAAATTTGTTCAAATCTGTTTCATACATCCTTTTAAAATGACTGTTGTACTAATTAATGATCAGAGCTAATACACCCATTATTGAATCTGATAGACTTCCCTCATGATGAGGAGATTGAGACATTCTTACTAAACAATTGATACCCATGAATTTTGAAGGCATTTATAGCTTCAGCTTATAGAAACCATTGGGAATTTTCAGTGAATGGTTAATTTTATAGGGTTTCGTCCTTTTATATATGTGTGTATTCTTGCACATGTGGTCTTGGTATTGGATCATAAATAAATAACAACAACAAAAACTCTAGTCCAAAAAACCTTCCAACAGTTCTTAACTCCTAGGAAAATTCAGTTCCAGTTACTTTTCTTCCAGCATGCAGGAAATGATGAACATTGAATGGGTTCAGCATGATTATTCCCTACTTTCATTATTGTGTACACAAATTTAATACCTATATTCTTCTTTAGTTTGTATTATCAGCATTGGTTGTACTGGCTGAGGAATTTTAGCAGTTAAGTCTCCGTATCTGGAGAGAATGTTGTTTTGGTTATGCAAAAGACTATTCAAGTTCTTAGCAGGTATGAAAACTAGCAAATAAAAAATCTCTATAAATAGCACAGTATTTCAGTGAATACTTTGAATACCACTGAATAAATTTCTCCAGAATTTGTCATGATAGCTTAAATATTATTTCAGAATTTGATGTCAATATGATTTGCAATTGATATTGAGGCAAAAATTTATCAAAATATTTTTCTGAAAAAAGTTTTTGATGTATTTTCAATTTATTCTTATTAAACCCCAAGAAAAAGCCACACTGCACCATTTTATCCAAATAATCTTTACCAGCTGTTGTGGTGAACTCCATCTCTTCCCCACTGTCTAGGAATAATTCAATCAAAATCATGTCATGGAATGCAAAATTGTAGCTAATTGGACATTATTTGTAATGGCAAAATATGGACTGTAAAAAACACTTCATAAACAAAACCTCAGTGAAAGACACTAGAATATTGACTCCACTATACTATAGTTTCCAATTTACCCCAACATCTGATTTGATAAAGGCTAAAATTAGAGGCAGGTAAGTAGATAAACATGACAATTCTCCACATAAGAGTATATCACTGAATTGTTATGCTTTCAAATTCAATTAATTTTCCATAAAATTAAATGTGATTTGGGGGGGAGAATCCCCCAGAAGAAATTTTCAGTGATGCACAAGTGGCTTCTGTGGTCAATAGAATTTGGATTATATTGAAAGGTGCTTCTAATAAAAAAAAATGTTCTTGGTTCTTCTGCATTGTTTGCAAAACAGTATTCCCAGCCTTGTTTTTTACTCTACTCATATTTCTTTGAATACAATCCATATGCTTTTTGTGCTAAAGTATTTAACCCACTGATTGGGATATTAGCCTGGGAAAAAGAACTCTTGGGGAAATTGTATGGAATTTGGGGGAAGACTATAGTAGGCTGCTATCACACACTATGGCTCTATCTGACTGCTTCAATTTTACTCAGAGACGAAAGTGCATATAAATACCAGTTTAGACATGAGACGGTCAGCTATGCAGCACAATTTAAATCAATGGACTATATATTTAGTCATTATACAAATAAACCCTTTTCATTGCTGAAGTAAGCAAACATTAGAATCCCCACATATGCGATACAAGACATAACAAGAGTAATAGGGACATAACTTTGACCAGTTCTGTTCCCAATTTATTCCATGGGATCACTGCCAGTAAGCTCTGTGGCAGATGGAATCTATTTGATACATTATTTAAAGCTGCATACTTCTTACCTCCTTAAAATGATTTATGTTAATGCTTCCATGTTTACTTTTCTTATTCATCCATTTCAATCTTTTTTGTTTCGTGATCAGTTCATCTTCTCTGTTCATTCCTGTCTTGTCCATATAAACAGATAAGCAGCAGATCCTCTGGGTGGGATTCATTCTGTGTCAGTTTTTCCGACAATAGTAAAGAATAGTAGTGTACTAGTAACAATTTACAAGTTAGGATATGTATACTTGGCTCTCATGTACAGGCATTCTTCATGGTGAATTAGGAATGCCAAAACAGGCCATCATTCTCCTCTTGCCTTAGGTAAGATTAGAAAGGAACATACATTAGGGCTGCAGTTCTTTGTAGACTTACACAAAAGAGTGGAATATAAGCTTCTACCCAGAAGTCTTGAATTCAGTCTAATTGAATTCCAATTCAAGAGTTCACTTAGTGGACTAATCAATTCATAGCATAACAGTTGCCTATACATTGGTTTTCTATTTCTGAAATATGAAATAATTCACAAAGACATTTTCGTGATAAAGCACTAGCTTTTTATACTTAGAAAGAGTTCTTCTAACATACAACTTCCTCTAGAAGAAGAGCAGAAGAGTTCAAAAATCTTCCAGAAAGCCATTCTAAAAGCTGCCAAACCAATTTATATTATAAAACGATGCTGAAGTTTCAGATGAAACCAGAAGATTCAACCAGAATTTGCTATAGTTCAGAACTGTTTGAGTGAGTACCTTCTATTCACTTGCATTCAGATCAAGATGTGGATGTAGTGAAGACCCTTTTAAGAAAATTGGGGAAAAACCCCATTCTCAATAAAGAGTTTGTCACTTGGAACTAGGCCACAGACTCCCTCTTGGGGCAAGAGTTTATCTAGAATTACCCTTGCACCTTATTTATATTCTAAAGTCTTCATAAAGTTAATTTATTTTTAAATGAGTTGTTTGTTAATTTATTACAAATGGAGCCTCTTCTTAAAAACCTCCAGTGTTAGAGCATCTCCAACTTCACGGTTAGGAAGTTTCTCCTTAATTCCAGATTGCTTCTCTCCTTGATTAGTTTCCATCCGCTGTTTCTTCTCCTGCCTTCTGGCGCTTTGGGCAATAAGTTGACTCCCTCTCTTCTTTGGGACAGCCTCTCAAATCCTGGAAGACTTGCTATCCTATCTCCTCTAGTCTTTCTTTTCTCTGTACAGCCATACCTAAATCCTGCAACCGTTCTTCATATGTTTTAGCCAGCAGGCCCTTAATCATCCTAACTGCCCTTCTCTGCACTTTTTCCAGAGTCTCAGCCTCTTTTTTGTAATGGGGTGACCAAAACTGGCTGCTGTGTTCCAGCTGTGGCCTTACTAAGACTTTATAAAGCGGTACTAATACCTCGCGTGATTTGGATTCTTTGCCTCTGTTTATACAAGCAAGGGTTGTGTTAGCTTTTTTTTGGCACACTGCTGTCCTCTAAACCCACCCAACATAATCCTTGAGGTCCACTCATTTTATATGTTAAAAAAATGAAAAATACAGGTCGGCTGGTTGGTTAGTTGGTTGATGGATTGACTATGGGCCATTAAGTCATTTTTTTACTCCTGATGACCACATGGATAGGCGTTGTTATTCTGTTATATTATCATTCTGTTTTTCTGTTAAGGGTCTCTTCAGCTGTGCTACCTAGGGAATTCTGGGAGTTGGAGTTCACAAGTCTTAAAGTTGCCAAAGCTTGGAGCTCAGTTAGGGACTGAGCACATGTAAAACTGACCTCCAACCATGATTCAGAATGATTTTGAGATGAACTGATAGTGAAGCTGTTAGATAAAACATCTGAGAAATCATGGCGGTGCTCCCTGTGTGTATGAAACTGAAGCGTTCGCCCTCAGATAAAGTATGAAAAATGCAGTATATTGTGTTTTAACTGGTAGTTCCTATTATTCTTAAATGAATTAAGTCAAAAATGGCAGAAATGGATGGATGGATGGATGGATGGATGGATGGATGGATGGATGGATGGATGGATGGATGGATGGATGGATGG
>JANHFO010002152.1:44390-55652 GCA_032468095.1 Pareas carinatus
AAGGTGTGATTAGGCCAGACCGGCCTGGATGAATATGTGAGTTTTTATGGTATGGCGAAAGGCACGGAGGTCTGAAATAAGATGAATGTCTGGGGGGAGATTGTTCCAGAGGGTGGGAGCCACCACAGAGAAGGCTCTCCCCCTGGTTTGGCCGACGGCACCCTGAAGAGGCCCTCTCTGTGGGAGCGAACAGGTCAGTGGGAGGTATTTGCCGGCAGGATGCGGTCCTGTAGATAACTGGGTCCTATGCCATGGAGCGCTTTAAAGATCATTACCAAAACCTTGAAGCACACCCAGAAGCCCACCGGCAACCAGTGCAGTTTATGCAGGAATTAATTAATTTGCTTCCTGTCGCAACCAAATGGCTGACTGGTTTTTCTAGTTCAATTCAAATTTATGCAAAAGCAATTACACAACCCCTCACACGAAAAATCAGTCTTCTTAAATCTTCTTTAAACTGTCTTAAATAATCTTTCCATTAAGCTTTTTGCCATAATTTCTTGAGTCTTTAGATTCTTAAAGCATTTTTGGGGTAATCCAAAGCAAAGTTACAATCAAGAGGAATCTTATCTTATTGCAAAGAAAATCTCTCTTTATCTGTAGATTAATTAAATTCAAATTGCTTTAGAAATGAAAGTGACTGTATTGTTCTTATTATGCTTGTGAGTTTAGATGGAAATTCCACAGTTCCCAGCCACTCAACTCACAAGCAAAAACTTCTGTTGCTGTAATATACTTCCAAGGAGTAACTCTCTGGAGAACATGTGAACTTTCTCACAATCTCCCCTTTATCCAAAGAGATCTCACTGACCAGCATCCACTCTCTGGCTGGTTTTCACAGCTGAAATTTCATCCCTGCTCCTTCAGAGAAATCAGTCCACGAGATATCAGTCACCAGAAATCCAGCCAGTTTCTTCTTATATCTGAAATGAAATAAATGCATTAACTTGCACTGACTTTAGTTAACAAAATAATAGGATCTTCCCATGTACCAGCCTCAGCTTCCTCACTTTAGCATACTCAGGGCTAACTATGATTTGTGAGAAATACATTTTACCCTTAGTATATTAAAGAGTGGTTAGTTGAAGAATATGATTGGGAAAAGAAAGAAAAAATGCTGATTGCAAGCACAACATTTCCAATTGTCAGGAGAAGACCTTCCTACCAGAAGCATAATCATCTTTCTAAATGGCATTTCCTTGCACTCTTGTAATAAAGCTGTTAAAAGAAATTAATTGGATATTGCTCTTTGGAAACTGTCTCCAAGCACAAAACATGGACTCTAATTAAGTCAAATACTTTGGCCAGGTATGTCAAAACTTTATTAAAAAGGTAAGTTGTTCAAAAAAAGATACCTTTTCATGCTTAACCTTTCCTCTAGTTTCTACCTTCCAGAATCTTCATCCTACCTGGAGGCTTTTTTCATTGAACTCATTATCCCATCATTTTGAAATGTGACAACTTATTGATTCATAGTAAAAAGGGATAGGACCTGCCTTTCAACCTTCCTCTTCAAATTTCGCTGCCATTAGACATCTCTTATTTGAAATGCTGAACCAGTCAACCTTTAGAAATATATTTCAGGACTGATTGGCACTCTGTAATCTTATACTGTACTTTAGCATAATTTTAAAAAAGCTAACAAACTAATTTGAACACAAGATGGAAGACAGTTAGAAGTTTACTGGAAAAGGGCCAAGTCAGTTGGTGATAATTTGCAGTTCAAAGAGAAAGACAAACACCTGTTAGTCTGGGACTGGTGCCAGGCTAATTATGATTAAATGTATGGTTAAAAACTATAAACCTGTTAACTGAAGATTGTTTGCAGTTTGTCACATAGATTTAAAAGGATTGCTTGTTTGGTTTCTCTTCTCTTCTTAGTCTTCTTCTTCTTCATTTTTAAAGAGACTTGTCTACAGTCTAGCCAGTTACACTGAAATAACAGGCATATGCATGAAACAGGAAATGCGTTTTGTTCTGTGTTTAGAACAAAACAGCCTCCCTTGAAATGTTCCATCAAAGCATTTCATGCTCCCTTTGTTCTGTTTGGCATGAGTGCTCTGAGTTCTGTCAGTACAAAACTTGAAATGGTACAAGCAGTCCTGCCCCTTAGGAAATTTGGCAGCATTTGGCAGGGGCAGGAATTAAAGGGTTCAAGCAGCAAAGTAACATAATTGATTGATTAATAATGTGTCACAAAATTGTTTTTGACTCTACCTCTTAGATATACTTTCTCCATGGTGATAGATCACTATCCATAAGGTGATCTTCCTCATCACCATTAACTAGGTCCATCCACCTTGCTACTGATCTTCTTCTTCTTTTTCCATCCATCCTTCTCAGCATTAGAGCACAAGCCACACCCATTTTCTGCAAGCATGGAAATGTCACACACGTGTCCCAAAGGGCAAAGAATGTGTTGCAGTGTCACAACGCAGTTTACATCTTTCTGATGACAGTAGCAAATTCCCCTGGCTGTTGCAGTGGTTGTTTCCTTGTTTTTTATTCCAAAATCACAGAGGTAGATGAGATTGTTGTTCATTCTGAAAGCTATCCACCATCTAAATTTGCAGAACATTTTTCTGGGCCTGAATTTCAAAATATTTTTAAAAATATTGAACCTAAATCTCCAGAGAAACCACGCAACTTCTCATAATCTGAAACATCTGTTTAGCACCTTTTGTTAAGAGAATCTCCATTTCCTGAAAATAGAACAAGCACACGGAAATTCTTAATACTTGAAAGAAACTTTCTGGACCAACAGGAGAAAGAACAAAGACTGCAATTAAACTTTTAACATTCCTTTCAGTTTATGTATTTATCCTTGGAAGTTTTTCTAATGTTTTGTTTGTTTTTAGAAATGATCTCTATGTAGAACATTTAAGACATTCAGATGTGTTTACTGACAATAGCTGAAATGTGGAACAACAGTTTATAAATACAACCACTAGATTTATTGTCTTTTTTGTGGGCAGAATTTTGAGTCAGGGAAAAAAAACACAAGACATTTTTTTATGTTATTGTCTGTTACTACCCTTTACCAAACTTTTGCAAAACTCTTAATGCAATCTGTTTAGATAAAAATAGAAACAACAGTTACTGAATGAAAAAACATTAATCAATATCTGGACATTCAAAACCATAGGGTTGAAACACTATTTCAAATTAATAAATATACAGAATATTTATAATATTATTTCAAATGTATTAAAGAGACAGGCCTAGAATCGTCTACTATATACACATAGCAACCAAATGAATAACTGTTTTTATCCATACTGATCAATGGCTCCTTAATATTCCACTATAACTCATCACTGAATAATGCTTGGGAAGGTTTACTGGAATTTTCAGTGGCATCGCTGTTAATCAAAATCTACATCACTGCGCATTGTGATAAACAGATTTCATTTCCATTTGTGTATACAGCGATAATACTTGCATTACCCAAAGAAGCTTAGACATCCAATTTCATATTGGTTATTTGCTTGCATAAATTTTATTTTGGAATCTGTGTTAAGTGTTTGTGAACCTACAGTGTAAGCAAAATAACAATTAAATATCTGTTAATGCAATTATAATTCAATTATCTAATTTAATTAGGTGAATTAATCAGTATTAGAAACAAAGTAGACTTTCCTGTAAAATCAGGAGAATGGCTGACTCCTAAGCACTTGTTTACATACACTGCCTGGCAAAGAATATTTACAATATGTACTTGTGAAAGTTGCAGGCAAGTCCCTTTTATGCAGTTGTGCAGAAATCCAATTGTCAGACTCAAGTAACCAAGAATGACATGTGGAGTTACATCTGAGTAGTTTCTTTATTGTGTTCGCCCATAGACAGAAATCTTGCTAGACTAGGGCAACTAGTTACATATCCATTAGACTTAATCTGTGAATTGCTAGGAAGGGTTCATTTTCATTCTCTTCATGCTTATCAAAGATTCCAAGATCTGCTGTCTTTTTACTCTCTGGGGAAAAAGCCCTTCCCTCCTGCAACTTTACACTCCACCACAGCGCTAATTATTTGCTGGTCTATGCCTGAACAAAAATTGATTGACTGACTGATAGTTATTTTAAAAAATCAAATGTGATTATCCTACATCATGAATCTGGCAATCATAAAATATTGCAGATGGCTTGAACTTATATCCATCCCTTGTTTATTTTTGTCCATTTCTTGTTCTCCTTTCTTTCTTTTCATCAAGCATCAGAATGCAAAATCATTGTCATAGTGAATAGTATTTATAGTAAATAAATAGTAAAAAACATTTAATAAATTAATGCTCCAGAAATATGCTCTAGCTCAGAGGTTTTGAAACTGTGGTCCGGAGACCCTTTGGGGTCCATGTCAAGTTGCCAGGGGGTCCGCAGACAGGTCAAGAAAAATTTGGATAAAGTAATATACCCTAATTGTCAATTAGTAACTAGTTGAATTTGTGGGAATGGTGTCCGCCATGTAACAACAGCATATTCACAGTTCACAGTTTGAAAAAGTTTGAAAGCCTCTACTCTAACTGGCTCCGAACTTTGGAGTTTAATATGTTGAAGCAGTATATCTTCAAATCCTTTTAATAATGCTTTCACAATTAATGCCATGTTTCAGTTAGAGATCTACCTAAATAGAATATGGGATTCTTTTCAGTATAAACCAAAAACGCTTTTCTTGCTGTATAGTAGAAACTTTTGGATGCAAGTGAAACTAGCAGCCTTCACTGAAATAGCTATCAATCAGTGATTTCACCAACCACCTGCAACAAGAAATCTGGCAAAAGTTAATATAAAACCTTGTTTCTCTATGCAGTCAGATCTTTAAGGAAAAGTCACTTAGGCCTTAATTCTAAAGACTGAAGGACTTGGCAAAATTGTATTCCCTGTTCATGCTTTGCTTCACTTACATGATTGAGTACAGCACAAGATAGCTACACAGCTATTCACATGCCAGGAGAATACAGGCACGAAAGTTTACCTAAATTACAAGTGTTATGGCTCCAGTCTATTGCAAGGATCAGTGCTTTTCTGGGAAATGCGCAAGGCTTATTTCTTTTGTGTGCATATGTGTGTGTGTGCTTTTACTGCTGATATTGTCCCCTGATACAGCTATATTGAAACTGTCAGCTCAGCCCTATCTCCTTTTAATATGATATTTCTGATAAGTTATGGTTTATAGCTCTTATATGCTACAAGGCTTGTGACTCTGAACCTCATAATTTTTCTCATGCATCCTTCTTGCAGGTCATTTTGGATTCTGGGGACATGTTTCTCCATTCTACTGCAGGAGACTCTTTCCATGCATGTTTAAAAGAAAAGACCTTTAAGTATTGTCCTGAACAAATTAGATTCACCTTTCAGTCTACAGATAAAAGATATCTGCAGTAGTGCATAGAATATCTTGCAAGTCTAACTTCCAGAACTCATGATAAAAATATGAAACACTAGCATAAAGTCTGTTAAGATCAAGAGCACCGTACCTGTCTTCCAATATTTTTCTTGCCAACTGCTAATCATAATCATTACCTTCAATGCAAATATATACCTTCTGATGTTATCTAAGGATAAAAGAAAGCAAAGGAACTATTCCTTTCTTATGGCAACCCCAGTAAAAATACCTGTTTACTTACTCTTCATCCAGACTGCCCTTTAAATCATATTTCAGGGTAATTTTAGAAATAGACCTTGTTTTGACTGCTAATTTCATATAGTTTTATAATACATCAGAACAAGAGTGGAAGGAAGGACTTCCAATATTTCAAGATCATCTAGTGATTTCTAACGTCTGTCTCATAGGATGGCTATTCTTTCCTCTGCCTATTATTCACAATGTGAGTCATGATGTGCAGCAGATTCCATTGTTGATTACACTGCAAATAATTTAAGAGGAGACCAAAGACATCGGGGATTGCTTCGGAAATCTCAGTCTGCTATATTGCAGAATGTAGATACTATTGTCATGATTTCTGTTATGTCAATGGAAGGGAAGCTCTTTCTTCTATACAGAGTGATGTCAGGGGAAATTCTATTCTTCAGATTGTCTTCTTTGGTAACTTCACATTTAAGTAGTGCCTCAGAGATCTCAAAATTTCCCGTCTCTTTCAGAATAACCGTTACAGAATCTAGGTCCTTTAAAAGCAAAATTAAGTGAATTTTTAAGTGCTTTCCTGACATTGGATTGCATTATGCAATCTCCTTGAGCATTAATTGTATTTTACGGTGTTACTGTGTTCAGGGACTCCACTGCTTGGAAAGGTGCATTAGTGTAAGTAGAATAATTTATTATTATTCATTATTCAATTGTAGCCAGAGGCGTCAGAAACCAAATCAAATATATGTCTGCTGAATATATGCCAATTACATAACAGCCTGTTCTTTTTCAGTGTGCTTGTCTGAATAATGTGCCTTAGAATCTGACTTGCCACACCTTTGGCTTTTCTTGATGCATTGCCAGACTGTTATTGTTTCCACACTGACTGCCCTGTAATTTGCCTGCTTTTCATTTTGCCTTGGCATAACCAGTAATGTGCTCTTGGCTAGCTGATAGTTTTTGGATAATTCTAGCAGCCGTGAGCTTTAAGGGACCTGTTTTAAATCAGTAGAAGGTTGAGGTGGGGGTGCTCCATGTATTGAACATAACTTATGCTTTCCAGATTTAGATATTAGACCTAGCTATTATACGAAGTATAAGACCAACCAAGGTTTAACCTTGCTAAGCATCAAGTTCACTTTATGAGTGAGTTGCTGATCTGCTACACTTGAGTAAATAGCTGTAAGTTGTTGGGAAAGCCACCTTGAACTCCTTGAAGCAAATGAGAGAGAGAGGAAGAGGCAGAGGATATTTAACTAATAGCTTAAAGCTAATACCTCAGTTTTAAGTGCTGCTAAGGTATGTGTTCGGGGTTTTCGTTTGTTTGTCTTTGGGGGGAGTACTTTGGTATTTAGGGAGTGTGTTCCTTTAAACCAGAGTGGACAACCTTCGGCATGGGAACCCCATGCAGCCTAAGAACACTTTTAATAAGTCTAATCTTTTTCAAACATTCTACTCAAGAAGCCCTCCCTGGACCCGGCTGATTTAGGTAATTATCGTCCGGCCTCCAATCTTTCCTTTTTGGCGAAGGTTGTAGAGAGTGTGGTTGCGTATCAGCTTCCCAGGCACCTAGAGGAAACGGTCTATCTAGATCTGCTCCAGTCCGGTTTCCGGCCTGGGTACAGCACCGAAACGGCATTGGTCGCGTTGGTTGACGATCTCTAGAGGGCCAGAGATAGGGGTTGTTCCTCTATCCTGGTCCTATTAGAACTCTCAGCGGCTTTTGATACCATCGACCATGGTATCCTGCTGCGCCGGTTGGAGGGGCTGGGAGTAGGCGGAACTGTCTTACGATGGTTCCGCTCCTACATCGCTTACTGGTCGCAGTCAATATTGGCAGGAGGGCAGAGGTCGACTTCTCGGCGACTCACTTGTGGGGTGTCGCAGGGGTTGGTCCTCTCGCCTCTCCTGTTCAATATTTAAGTGAAGCCGCTGGGCGAGATCATCCGTGGCTTCGGGGTGGAATTCCATCATTACGCTGATGACACTCAGCTGTACATTTCCACCCCTGGCCACCCCAATGATGCCGTGGAAGTAATGACCCGGTGTTTGGAAGCCGTGCGGATCTGGATGAGAAAGAGCAAGCTCAAACTCACCCCCTCCAAGACTGAGTGGCTGTGGCTACCGGCGTCCCGATATGGCCAGCTGGAACCATCGCTGGACATTGGGGGCGAAACATTGGCCCCCACGGAGAGGGCGCGCAACTTGGGGGTCCTCCTGGATGTACAGCTGTCTATGGAACATCATGTGGCAGCCGTCGCCAGGGGGGCCTTCTATCAGGTCTGCCTGATTCGGCAGTTGCACCCCTTTCTTGATCGGGACTCCCTACGAACAGTTACTCAGGCCCTCGTCACTTCCCATCTGGACTACTGCAATGCTCTCAACATGGGGGCTCCCCTTGAAATGCACCTGGAGACTCCAGCTAGTCTAGAATGCGACCGCGCGGGGAATTTTTGGAGTAAGTGGGCATGCCCGCATAACCTCACTCCTGCGTGAGCTGCACTGGCTGCCGGTGATCTTTTGAATGCGTTTCAGGGTGTTGGTTACCACCATTAAAGCGCTCCATGGCATAGGGCCCAGTTACTTGCAGGACCGCATTCTACCAAACGATACCTCCCGCCGACCCGCACGCTCCCACAGAGTGGGCCTCCTCAGAGTGCTGCCGGCCAAACAATGTCGGCTGGCGACCCCCAGGGGAAGAGCCTTCTCTGAGGCAGCATCCACCCTCTGGAACGATCTCCCCCCTGCAATGCGCATCATCTCTGACCTTCGGACCTTCCGCCACACTCTGAAAACCCACCTATTCCAGCAGGCTGGTTTAACCTAGCCCTAGCCCTCTGGTTTTATTTGGGTTTTTCGTATGGGTTTTAACGTTTTAGTTATTTTAATTCGATGGAAATTATTTTATTATCCTACCCATATTTTTAATTAGGTCCCATGTAATGTAATATTTTTAAGGTTGTTTTTGTTGTGTTTTTGTGCTATGTATTGTCTGTTTTTTATTAGACCTGTCAGCCGCCCTGAGTCCTGTGGGAGAAAAAAGGGCGGGGTATGTATTCAAATAAACTCAAACTCAAACTAAGTTGCATTAACAGAGGGATCGAATCAAGATCAGGTGAGGGACTAATACCACTTTATATATCTTTAGTACGACCACACCTAGAATACTGCATCCAGTTTTGGTCACCACAATATAAAAAAAGATATTGAGACCCTTGAATAGTGATGGCAAACCTATGGCATGTGTGCCACAGCTGTCACACAGAGCCCTCTCTGCCAGCATGCGTGCCTTCACCCAGGAAAGTAAAAAAGAAAAAAGTAGCAAGCCAGAAGAGAGCCCCGTCACAGGCAGGAGCATGAATGGCAGATGAGCGCCCAGCGCCTCCAGAGAAGCTGCCTGGGCTGTGGGTGAGCGCCCCGCTTCCCGCGGAGAAGTTGCCTGGGTAGCTGGGAAGCGTCCTGCCACTGCCGGAGTAGAAGCCCGAGCAGTGGGGAAGCCGAAGGTGAATGAGCATGTTCCCTGGGAGGCGGGATTGTTGTGGGGGGGGGGCATCACCAGGGGTTGGCAGTGTGTGTATGTGCTGGCACTTTGCAAGACATAAATAGACTTTGGGTTGCAGTTTGGGCACTCGGTCTCGAAAAGGTTTGCCATCACCGCCCTAGAAAGAGTACAGAGAAGAGCAATAAAGATGATTAGGGGGCTGGAGGCTAAAATATATGAAAAATGTTTGCAAGAACTAGACTTGGCTAGTCTAGTGAAGAGAAGGACCCGGGGTAACATGATAACAGTGTTCCAATGTTGCAAATGTAAACTTATTTTTCAATGCACCTGAATGCCTGACAAGGAACAATGGATGGAATACATTAAAAGATTAGACAGATGATATAGAAAATGATATAGAAAATGTGTAGAAAGATGTTTAAATTGTTTAAATTGTTTACCCAGATGCTAGAAGACCCACAATTGAAGCACGAGGAAGGAAAACAAAAAGAAGAAGAAGGGGGGAAAGGAGAGGAAGAAGAAGAAGAAGAAAGGGGAAGTTTTCTGTATTCATGCATTGTTATAATGTTTTGTATGTTTATATTTAGCCTCATGGATTTTCTTTTCTTTTGTTTTTTTCTCACTTTCTTTTTTGAAAAACAATAAAAAGGTTTTTTTTAAAAAAAAGGAACAATGGATGGAAACTGATCAAGGAGCGATTCAACCTAGAAATAAGAAGACATTTTCTAACAGTGAGAACAATCAACCAATGGAACAATTTGCCTTCAGAAGTTGTGTGTGCTTCATTACTGGAAGCTTTCAAGAAGAGATTAGACAGCCACCTGACAAAAATGATATAGAGTGTGCTGCTTTTTTTTGAGTCTTAATATTTTATCAATATATTTCAATTTCATTCATCGCAAGTCAGATAGAGATATGGTCATAAAGATAGGATCCAATCAAAAAATTCCTCCCCATACATCTTAATCATGACTTATAAATCTAATATCTTCTCTATCATTCTTTTCAAACATTGTTATAGATTTCTATTATTTTTCCTTTTGCTTCAACTCACATTCACCACAGGTCAAATAGAGATATAGTCATGAAAGCAGGATCCAATCAAAAAATCCCCCCACATACAATATAATCCTAACTTATAAATTTAATATCTTCTATATCATACTTTTTAAACTATTATAGATCTCTATTTTTCCTTTTACCAATCCATTTTATTTTCTTTCTCCACATCTTTGCCTTCCTTCTTATCCTCCCTTCCAAAACCTTCCCTCTCTCTTCTCTCACTTTTTAAAAAATATTTATTATTGTTATTATTTTTTTATTTTATGGGGAAAGGAATATTTCTTAATTCTTAAATTAGTTCTTAAATTAATTTATCTCCATGAAATTTCTCTTATCTAATTCAAATTCAACATCAATCCATTTCATTATAACTTATTTAGGCTTATTTCACCCCATCTTTACAATTCCAAATTGCCTTCACCCAATATATATATATATATGCTAGCTATTGGCACTTGTGCTCTGCTAAGGTTTGATATAATTAGCTGCACATGCGCCGTGGAGGAGAGGCCTTGGAAAGGACAGACCTCCAAAAGCACTTTGCAGGCCTTGTTCGGCCTCCCCCGCCCTCACCTCTGGCATTTTTGCAGAGGAGGAGAGGGATAGGTTTTGGGGGGGGAAGGAAAGCCAGACACTGTAAGTCTTTTCAGAATCTTTATTCAAACAGTAAAAAAGAGCAAAGAGGGCTCAGTAGGCCTTCCCCACCCCCACCCCTGATGTTTTTGCAGAGGAGGAGAGGGACAGGTTGGAGGAAGGAAGGAAAGCTGAACACTAAGTCTTTTCAGAATATTTATTCAAACAGTAAAAAAAGAACAAAGAGGCCTCAGTAGAATTCTCAGCTGTTTTGAGGCCTTGCCTGGCCCTGCCCTCCCTGTTTTTTGCACTCGCCAGCATTGCTGCCATAGGTACTGGTTCAATCACAGCCTCCAAGCAGTTTTCCAGTATGGAGAAGCAGTTTTTCCCGCAGTCGCCTGCCCTGCTGCTCCTCACTCCTCCATTAGTACTGTTTAATGACAAATTCAAAACCAAACAGGGAAGCCCTCCAATCTGGAGAGTCTGCAAAAGTCCTCCAATCAGGAGAAAGGAAACAAACCATATTTTGTCCAATCACAACC
>JANHFO010002152.1:77394-89967 GCA_032468095.1 Pareas carinatus
ATTATTATTATTATTATTATTATTATTATTATTATTATTATTATTATTATTATTATTATTATTATTATTATTAGACAAATCTCAAACTGGGGCAAAATTCACTAGCTTCAACAAATGCCATCTGAAAATGATAAAAGGCCTTCTTCCAAAGCCACCACTTGTTTAGACCCCTTTTATCAACATCCTAATCCAACTTCAGCTCTCAAACCCCATGAAAGTACCCTGTACCATCTGAGGTTCATCAAACCGTTCAGCCTGTCTCTGGAAAGCACATGAAGAAACAAAAAAATGGAAAGGAGGGAGTGAATAATAAAGTATTCAAGAAGCAGTGGTATTCCACCCACTAAGAAACAGAAGCAAGAGCAAAAACCTATAAAGAATTGACCATAATATAAACTTAAAGTAAACAGTCCAATATCCTCCTTAGCCTGTAATTCCAAAGTGGGAACATATAAAGGAAATACGATTAAGCAATAAAGGGAATCATCTTCCTGTTAGAAATGCAAAGTGAAATAGAGTGCTAAACAGAGAGTAAGAGAGAGCAATTAATTATGTTAACTCTCCTTCTTTATCTGTCCCAATTCACAGTGTTGGAAAAACTGCAATACTTAACCCAATATATCATGTTAACTCATAATGTTCTGTGATGCTGCTTAAAACTGCCATAATTCCATCTCTTTCCTGACGGGAAACATTTCTATACAAGCTACACATGATTATGGATATAGTAGTAAAACTATGGGGATTAAATGCCAAATAATTTGCATGAGCCAGGTGTCGGCACATGCCTCCAGATGGCAATTTTCTTGGGGAGACAAACTATTTGGCAAATGAATATATGTTTATGGTTTGATACTTGCTGGAATCCCAGAGTGCTTGTTATGTACCATTCTTATGCAGTTAAAAAAAGAGAGACATTTTGGGAAAGCAGAAGCTTTATGATCTTCTGATAAGATTCTAGAAACCAAAAATGGTCAGCCACGGAATTGTTAGGCAAATATGTCAATCATTCTCAGTAACTGTCTGGTTTGGCACTGCAACCAAACAAGATAAACATAGACTTCAAAGAATAATTAGAACTGCAGAAAAAAATAATTGCTACAAAACTTCCCTCCATTGAAGACCTGTACACTGAATGAGCCAAAAAAGAGTGATGAAAATAATTATTGACCCCTCACACCCTGTACACAATCTGTTTCAACTTCTTCCTCTGAATGCTGCTACAGGGCATTGCAAATCAAAACAACTAGACACAAGGATAGTTTCTTCCCCGATGTCATCAACCTGTTAAATAACTAACTTATACAACATTGTTAAATTATCTGGTAGGAATATATAATTATTCCTTTCTCATTTTTCCTATTACCTATTACTTATTCTCTTAACTGAATGACAATTAACTTGTTGTTTACATCTTACAATATAAAATAGTTGTTCATTTAGTACCCTTATTTTGACTTGTAGAATGATTATTAGTTAGAATGTTCTAAACCCATCTCAAAAATGTACCGTATCATAAAAAATGTATCGTATGGCATGAGGAAGGTGTTTTGTGACATGATGAAATATGTTTTGTGACATGATTATTGTTCCTTATAACATGATGACATGATGAATGTACTTTATGATTGTGATTGTATTCGTGATTAAGATTGTGGTTTGTCGATTGAAGCTTATATGTACATGACAAGATGAATGTACTTTATGACTATGAATGTATCTTATGCTTATGTACTTTATGATTATGAATGTATCTTATGATTGTAATCACAGTTTATGTATGTATGTACACCAGAGACAAATTCCTTGTGTGTCCAGACACACTTGGCCAATAAATTCTGATTCTGATGCTGGTAAATAGACTGATTTAAGTAGACATTAAATCAGTTAAAGTGACGTACTTGGTGCTCCCTGAGATTAGTTTTTTTGGTTGCAGACTTTTCATTATGCAACTAGGTAAGATCATCAGAGTTAATGATGCTACCTATTTGGTGCACTGATGAAGGCACCTAGTTTTGTAAGGAAACATCTGCAAATTCAGAGAACATCAAGGGGTCTACAGTTCAAGGCTGAACTACAGATATTGGAACCAGTTAAAGGAGATGATGTTAAATGTGATTGGATGATTCCTAGTTGATTAGAATCAAGGAGGGGGGGGGAAACCCACCAGCCTAGTGAAACAGCAGTACTTTGCTCTCTTTGAACTAACTAACCCAATTTTACAGATCTGGTTTATTAAGGTTTAAAATGACTCAAGTTTTATGCTTTTCATATGATGGTAGTCCTGGAGGAATCAATCTCAATGTCATTGTCATGTGTCTTGAGTCTCATCTTGCAACAACATCAGGTCCCACCAAGTTCACTAGAGAAATCTAATCAACTAAATATCCAGTCTGGTTAGATAAGGATGGGCTCCAATTTGAATCCAAAAGCTTGGAGGACTAAACCTCTTGTCCAGGTGACTGATCCAGATCGGATCCTGCAAAATAGTTTGTTCATATTGGGCCTAGACTTTAAGATAAACATAACTAAGTAATCTGTACAATTATTGTTTAGAATGGACTGTAGAACTATGGAGGCAAATGCCACTATTTGAGAGTGAAATTTATCATTCCTAAATTAATCTGATGTTCAGTAACTTAAGTACTTATTTAGGAGCTTAAGAATCTAACACAATACACCCCCCCCAAAAGTAAAAGATAAAACCATTTATCATTGTGTATACTATTGGAGTCTGACTACTCAGAAGACCATTTTCAGAGAGGCTTGGAAGAGGATTTAAAAGAGGGGATTGAAAAGACACAGCTAAGGAAATTTCGGTAGTCAGGATTTTACTGAAGAACCTAAATTAACTGCAATTAATTTATATGGTCAATACTCCCTATTTAGGAAACACATTGTCAGAAACATACAATCATATACTAATGAACAGGGAAGAGTGTTTCTAATTAATAAAATAATTTAACCAGCTATATTTTTAGCTAGTGAACTTAACTATCAGTCTTTTCCTTCTCTGATCTATTTTATTTCCCTTTTAACTCTTTAAAGTGCTCTTTACAACTCTCTTGACTGAGTATGCTTTTCAGTCAAAACTTACCAGAAGTCATTCACTTTTGAATCTCACTCTTTGAATTCAATTGTTTCTTCATTTTTAGTCATGTAACCAGGCAGGTACAGCCCATTATGTTGCAGAGATCAGTGGGTGGGTAAATTAGGGTACCACAGATTGAGAGGGATCCATCCATTTCACTATTTCATATGAAATTATCTCACTTCTCCTTTATAACTACTGTACTACCAATAAATTATTCCTATTGCTTATAGCAATTGGCCCATGTTCTTTGCAGATTGTACTACTACTACTGCTACTACTACCACTACTATTACTACTACTACTACTACTACTACTGATAATAATGATGATGATGATGATGATGATGATGATGATGATGATGATGATGATGATGATGATGATGGAAAAGGGCACAAAAATGCTCAACAATGAAAATAAAGTGTTCAGACGATATATAGAAAAATGGCATACAGAAGTTATATGGAAATACATATGAATTTAAGTGCATTTTTATTTTAAATATCTCAGCGGGATGATGTGGATTTAGAGAAATTATACTTAAGATGGGAAAAAAATCTAGAAAACTAAAATGAAAATAAAAATGCCTTTTTATCCATTTCTATTACAAACAGAAGTGCAAACAACTTGAGTTCTATTTGAAAAGGGCAAAATTGATGCTACTTACCAAAGTCCACAATTTTATCCTATATTTTGTTGTAGCCCACACTCATACTAACTTGGTCACAGTTAAGAAGTTAACATTTATTTATGTTAGCATGAGAACAGATCTGTCAGATTCCTTCTTAATTTCTTAGACAAGTTTCAGTACTTGGCAGTAGACATAGTGAAATATTTTATCTGTCTAATTTTTTCCCCTATAATGTGAATTCTCAACATTGTCATGTTTACAGTAATTAATGGTTTAAACCAAAGTTTCCAGGGTCCATTGTCAAGAGCAAGTAAAATTATTTTTATGTTATTCTAATCCTGGTTAAGATTTAAATCATCCTTAAATTCGGCTTTGGTTAAGTTTTATATATGTTTCATGATATGATAGTATAAATTTATAAGCTATTCATCTTATTAAAGTAAATAATATGACTTTTACATGAGGAATATGAATGTATACACATACACACACATACGCATACAATGTGATAAGAAGCTTCATTTACATTACACAAACTAGTTTTTTTTAAAATCTCTGAGTAAGTAAACATAAAAACTAACTAATTCAAAAAAGAAAGAGGAAGAGAAAAGGCATTAAAATATTTAAATATTAAAAAAGCCTAAAAAGCAACCCAGAGGGTAAAAAAAGATAAATCAGAAGCTAAAAGGAAAACTAAAAATTACTCTGACATCTGGGTGAAAAATATTGACAATACAGTAAAACGAATAGTGCCAGACTAAAGTAGTTCATCTCTCACTAAAATATAAATAAATAAACAAACAAACAAATAATATAAATAGAATGCTTTGTTGACAATGGTGACTGCTTCTCATAAGCTAAGTTAAATGTTTAATAAGATTTTTATGGGTAACTTTATTGCAGAACTTTATTATTACACCATAATACAGTACAGATAAATCTGAGCAAAAATATATAAATAAGTTACTGATTTTTTATAAAGATACTACCTTGTCTATCTACATATGAAACCTAGGTTTACAAATAACATTTTCAGTTTGTTTTCTGTTGTCTGATCCTTCAGAAATCTCATGCTCTTTGTGAAACACTAAATAATCCTACAAAACTGCTTTAGATGCACTTTCAATTTACAATAATAGCTTAGGATGTGTCACTAAAGTGATCATGGTAGCTCGTGACTTTAGGCCTACACAGATGGTAAGCAACTTCTTTGGAATTATTTTCCACCATCATGATCATCTCTCTCACCATGAGAATAATGGGGCAAAAATATGCAAAGCTCACTGATTTTGACCCCTTGAAGATAAGCTGCAAGGTCAGCATGCAGGAAATATAAATTCTAGATAAATCAAATAATCACTGACCCTACATATGTTAGATCAGATTTTTCCCCTTACTTCCACTTATTATAAGCATATCTTTTGATTATGTGCACATGATAACCTTTTATATATAAGCACAATATTCAAAATAAAATATGCAAAATTAAAGCCAGGCATACATTGTATACCTTGTTTATTTCAGGCAATGTAGAACACATGTCTAGTGCCCTGTCACTATCTTATCTTACCATTACAGGTTCAGCTCTGATCAGCCCAAGTCAAAATGCCATTTACTCTGCTTAGTATCTAGTTCCTTTTGACATGAACATCAAAGTCTAGAGAGATGGGTGGGACATAAACAATAAAACTTCCAAAGCTTCAGCGGACATTTGCTTGTTTTACTTGCTAATGAAACTTAACACCCACACTCACAGGTGCTAGCCCCTTCCCACACACAAACACACACACACAAACAGACAGACAGCTTGCAAGAACTGAAAACTTTAGAAGCTGTAAAAGAGAGCAGAAATAACCGATTCTGGTTGTGAACTTTGAATTGTTTCTATAGAAAATGCAAGATACTCTTCCTTTCCCAGTTGTGATTATAAAATTGATTTTACAGTTAACTTTCTTGGGTGTATCAAGTAAATTATTGACTACATTATGAACCCACTCATTATTCTTGATTCCTCTCACACTTAAATGAGCTGGAGGGTACTTTGATTGTAATTCTTTAATTGAAAATACTGTAGAAATTTACAGCAATGCCAGTGGCATAAACTACTCTGTTCTTTTTACCTGTCACAGATTCACCAAGTGAGGCTTAGCTGATATTTACCAACTGCTACTGTTGTTCTGAGCATCTCTTCATGTTCTCAGTGTTCAGAAGTGTTTTTCTATTTCAAAGTGACTTTCTCTTTCATGAAATTTTGAAACGACTCAAAAAAGGGACAACATTTGGCAGCAATAACATACTTTCAAACACTCTGAAATTTTGTTGCTGCTAAAAAACAAAAGTGGGCATCCTTTATGCAATTGTGAAACAGTGACAAGAACCGCATGTTTCTGTTTTAATACAGTGCTGAAATCTGTTTCTCAGTTTGGCAGGACCATTCTTCTCGACAGATAGCAATTCCACTTTCCCCATCATTCTCAGGATGCATTCAAATATCTCCAGCATTAATGATTTAATCAATTAAAATAAATTAATAAATCGATGGCAATTGAAAACAAGGCTGACGGAAGACTAGGTAGCTAGATATCATCACTGAGGAACTCAGAAGCAGTGACCAATGTCATTCCTCCATGATGGTATTTTTCTTGGTTATTGGACGAAAGTACAAGAAACCAGCAAACATGAGCAACAATAAAGAGAGGACTAAATGAATAATGACAGAAGAATCACCTGTTTTCCTCAGCCACTTCATAAAATAATATAAAAATTATACACCTGAGAATTACTTTTCCATTCAATTAAATCACTATGGTTTTTACAATGTGTGCAGTATAACTGCGCTCTACTAATCTGATTTTCATCAATTTTATATACAGAAAGAAAGAGCTGGACAGTTATAAATTATAAATATTCTGAGCAAAGGTGTCTGCATTGTCACTAAGCTATTAAAATAATATCTTTAGAAGTACATCCATGACTTCAAAGCTTTCATGGGTACAGGTGTCACGCTTTAGAAACAGAAACTTTCTGCTGCCTCAGACTAGACAATTTTTTTTTCCAAGCTTGCTTGCTTACTTTCTTTCAGTACTCATTTTTATGTTGTCAATTTTCACATATTTTAATCTGTTTTATCAGAGCCAACAAAATCTACCAACTGCAAAAAAAAGGCGTATGGAAAAAATAGATTTTTAATTTTTGGGGACTTGCTCTATTTTATAAGCTTTCCATCTGCATGCACCAATTCATTTTCATTCTTAATTTATCACACTATTTATACTGAGATCTCTCTTGACCTCTGCTGCTGGCTGGATTATGCATGGGGCCATTCACAGATGTTTTACTGCAGCGTGGTATCCCAGAAAAGCCAGATTTAAAGCCTACTTGATATTATTCCATATTTCCCTTCTAACATGTAACCTCTGTCCTTATACCCCATCTGCCTCTGCTTGGATCATTATTTTTCTGCATACAATTATTTTGAATTTATCTTCAAAGAATTATGAGTATATTTTTCAAAGCATCCTATAAATGAGTCTTAAAGCTAAATACTGTTTTCCTTTCTCATATTTCATAGAGTCTTTTGGCTTCACCATCTTTGGAAATGCACAAAACCATTAATTTAATGTTCTAAATATAAGCCTATATGTGTGGATTTCAAAGAATTCCCTTTCTTTAAAATTCTCTTCTTTAAATCCTATTTTTTCATACAATATCTGAAAACTATAGAAATTTGATAGACTATAGAAAGGGCTTGTGCTGGTTTAACTCCAGATATGATGCATCACAAAGAGTAAATTTGGCATCACTGCTTGTTGATATTAACAAAATAGCCCATTGGTGCAAATTTTCAGAATGACTCAATGACTTTTAAAAAGGCAGAATTGCAAACAGAACAAAGACCTCAACAGAGAGGTGTACTGTCATGTCAGATCCTAGAAGGCCCCTGGACTTCTACCACATGATGTTCCTTATGGGATTTCTGTCAAAATACCATCCTGCTTGCTCTAATCAGGTTTCTGTGCTCTGCCAGAGATAATAATATAGGGCTATGCAGCAGAATGAAGATGTGCTTAACATGAAGCAAGTATCATGAGGAAATCTCCTGCTGTGCTAAATTGTTGAATCATACTCTGTCATGCCTAACTTTGAAGATTTCTCCCTGCCCCTCAATGGATTACCTTCTTATATATTCCATACACTACAATCAGTAGATCAAAGTTTCTCAAGTTGATTAAGATGTGTGAACTTCAACTCTCAGAATTCCTTATCACAGCATCTTAGAGTTGCTAAGATTGAGAAATACTGCACTAGAGATTTAGAATGGGGAGGTTAGGGTGTATAGAATGTGAGGGACAATGTTCCTTGGGTCATGAGGAATGAATGGCTCAGTGCTTCTTCTATTAGCTTCTTTACTATATTATGGAAGAGG
This sequence comes from Pareas carinatus, assembly GCA_032468095.1. Classification (NCBI taxonomy): domain Eukaryota; kingdom Metazoa; phylum Chordata; class Lepidosauria; order Squamata; family Pareidae; genus Pareas; species Pareas carinatus. The sequence goes on from JANHFO010002152.1 coordinate 85,543, forward strand.
AATGGGAAAGGAGGCTCCTAATCAACAGAAGCTTCCGATCTCTACATTTGTATGTATGCCTAGATATAAGAAAATAGGTAACAGGGAGCCTTGGTGGGCCTTGGATAGCCAGGCTGCCTGACCCACGTAGAGAGCTGTCCTTCATGGGAGCAGAGTATGACTGAAAAGGAATAGAATTTTGAAGGTCCCTCAGGATCTGGTTTTATCATCAGGCCTGGGGATCCCAGGGGACAGACAAACCTGTGACTTCATTCTGATTAACATCCCTCCATCTATTATTTCCTTTTCTTGTTTAGTTCTCTTTTTATAGTCTTTAATGTTCTTAATAATTATTATATAATGGTTTTAAGCAATGATTGTTTTATATTTACTGTTTTATTAGATTATTGCAGGTTACCCAGAGTTACCTTCCATGAGATGTGTGACCATATAAATTTGGCATATAAATAGATATATAAGGTTCTGCATGCAAATGTTTGTTGTGGCGGATGGCATTTTTCAAGTATTCCATGTGAATGCACTACACAGAATCTTTTCAAATAAATTAAATTCCTTGTCAGATCATTGTGTGAGAATGCATAGAGATTAATTTAATACTCAGCCTTCAATCACTTCTCTGCCAAATATAACTCGCTGATGGAAATCTTGAAAACGGGAACCAAGCATTTCTTGAAATCTTTTGTGTATTCTGACTTAGATCAAAAGATAGAAGAGACTCCCCCCCCATATGTTTAAGGATTTATCCGTGATGTCACATACATAAGCATTTACCCTTATCCTTAAGTCAGGAGAAAAGTATGTCAACAAAAATATGATGCTACCATACCTGAATTTTACTGCATCTCAGATACACTGATTCTTATTGCAGAACAATGACTGGTGTATTCTCTGAATGTCCCCCCCTGCTACCTAGCTCAATTGAGGGAAAAATAACCACCAATATTGTGACTGAATATGTGGTAGGACATGGTTGGGGGGTACCAGGAGTATCTTCTCGCTTCATTCATTCCTTCTCTTATATTCCACTGGTCAGGCAGAGACGGTATTTTTCAGATGTGATTGTTACAGGTCTAAGGATCTCATTGGAGATTGCTATTCCCGTTATCACATCTCCCCCACCCAATCCCCAGAATGAAACGATCTCCAGCTAAATCAGTTATTTTTTCATAGTTTTATTCATTTATTCGTAGCCATGGGAAACTGATATTTCTATGGGGAAATCCAGGACATTGGGAATTCATGGCATCAATAATCAAGAAGATCAAGAGACATCAGGAGAGTTATTTTTTTCACATATACTGTATGCATATTTACACAGAGTTGTTGCATAGTGGGAAAGGCTACATTTTAAGGAATTAAAGACTTTCAAGAAATAACCGTTCTCCTCCTCCTTATTCTGCATTGTCCACAATTGAATTACCCTCCATTCCACTGTAGATAATCATTTAATTTACCTTTCTATTCTCACAACACATTGTAAGTCCATTTCTTCCACAACCTGCCTTTTCCCCCTTCTCTATGTTTTACTATGGTAGTAAACAGCAAGGTTATATAAATGTCAAGTGCCTTTAAAAGAGAATATTTGAAGTTCAGTGTTGAACCATGTGGCCCTTGGTACTTTCTGAGTTTGGCTGCCTTCTTGAAGATGTCTCATTACTAAACTAACTGGTTTGATAATGAAACATCTGCAATAGAACAGCCAAATTCAGAAAAAATTCAGAACCTCACAGATGTCAAGTGTTCAACCTCCCTAACCCAATTCCAAAATGAATTTATTGTTGGCCAAATCTATCAGTCAATTTTTTTATTCATAGTTTTATTCATTTATTCATACCCTTGAGAAACTGATATTCCTATGGCCCAAGAACACCCAGCCTTTCATGTAGAAGACTGGAGTAGGACTCATGTTCTCATAGTTTCTACTGTAATGCCTTAATTACTACACCAAACTGTCCCATATATTAATAATACTAAAAAGATAAATGGGAAAATTTGATCTAAAACAACTAACCATCCATTTCATGTATTGATTGACTCCTGTTGTGAAAAACAGATCCTTCAGGAAGTCAGCATTCCTATTCCATGTATGTATGTATGCATATGTGTGTATGTATGTATGTATTTGAATATAAGTAGACAAAAGAATATGCTTGTGCTGGCAATCTGGAATCCTCTGAAGCCCAGATAAAATAGCAATGAATTAGGAAGAAGTATGACCACAGCAGACTTAATGATCAATAATTGCTGAACAGCAATTGCTCTACCTTTTACATGTCATTTCCTGACTAATCACCAATCAAAGTGTTCTAGATTGTCCCAAACACTTTTTTTCTGACGCAAGTAGAAGGAAAGCACCACTTTTATATTGAAACAGCTTCCATAACAGGCTAGGGATGAGACAGAGATGACTTCACAAAGGTCCTTGTCCTTCAAAAAGAATGAAATGCATTTTCAGGCCATGGAAAGTGGAATGTGAGAAAAAGTTAAGGAAACTAATAAAGATATAGATTTAATGTAATTAAAAAAAACTTGCTGCAGTTTTTGCAATCAGAATTGAGTTCATTGAATTTTCAAGGCATCATAACTAAGGAATTTAGATTGTACTAAGTACCTTTGGATGAGAAGCATCAGGAACAAAAGAAAATTATGAACATATAATATCTCTGCTACTAACAGCCAAAAACTGAGAACAGATGGTGTTATCTGAGAATGAGAATTCCCACTGTTTCACTGCAGGTCAATAGAAAACCCCAAGAATATTTATATTCAAAATAATTTTAAAAAATAACCATATGATATAGTTTTGTCAAAGCCTCAGTATTTTTAAGATTTATTATATTTGAAATATTTAGATTTGCTTTAAACTAATATGTCAGCTTAGATTTTTCTGTAGATTCAAGAACAATATTTGAAATATAGTTTAAATTAGATGAGGATAAATCATTTTACTTTAGTTCATGTTATATCTTTGGAAAAAATATTTTTAAAGTCAACTTATTTAATATATTATTTAATATTAGTTTAATATATTAAGAACAGTGAAAAGGAAGTAATCTATGAAGAAAACACCATATATGAAGAAATAGATGTAGCAAACTGGATGTTTAGAAAACTGCATGCATAACAAAAAAAATACAAAACATTAATCTTTATGAAAAGTTTAAACTCCAGTTTTACAAAATAAGACAAAACAAACATGAAGTAAAATGAGTAACTAAGCAAGATCAAATGGGTTAATTGCTATTTACATCCCTGGTATCTCCTGTAATTTCTATCTATTTTAATGCACACACAATTGTAATATATATTTCTCATATTACATATTACAATTAGGTAAAATTGTTTTTTCCTAAGTACTTAACTGCAAAATCTCTGAAAATTGTGAACATTGGTCAATTAAATTTCAATCTGCATGTTGGTCCAGGTGATATAGATTATTCATACAGAATCCTTAAAGATAAAACAACCTAAATAATATTTCTTGACATGTGTTTAGGTCTTAGAATAAAATTGCAATAACTCTCTAATTTAAATAGAATAAACTAATATGTGGAGTACTGCTCTACATGGTGCTATCCTTGAAAACCAATTGGAAGCTACAACTGGTTTAGACTGTGGTAGCATGGATAGTATGAGTAGTAATGTGTGGTATTTGAATACTACTACTACTGCACTACTTACAATAAGATTCTGGATAGAATTCCAGGTGATGGTTGTCTTTAAAGCACTATATAGTACAAGACATGGATTGCAGGATGTATGTCTCCAATTACATTATTAGTCTGTCAGGTAATATTTGACAGAGTTGGCATGTTTCTACTCTCATCTATTAAACAATATCATCTCATGGTATTTGAAAATGAGCCTTCTTGTTTGCCAGACCTCTGTCTGGAACATCATCCCCCCACACTACAAGGTCTGCTCAGTCTCAGTCTTGAAGAAATATCTAGCTCTCTGTATAGTACTGGGCTAGAATATTGAATGAAATTGAATGCTATGGAATTGTCTGGTCTTCTCCTCCAGTATGGCCATTGCAGTTTTCCTATAACCATTATGTTATTCTAACCAATCTTAGCTGCTCAAACATGTATGAATGGACAGACATAAAAAATAAAACTATAAAACAGCTTATGATTTAACACAATATTTTAAATTGTCACTAATCATATATATCTTTGAATAGATTCAAACAAAATCAAACCCTATCTCTTCTGGGTCAGCAATGATGATATATTCAGAAATCATGCATTTTAGGAATATATAAATCCACTTTGATGTTCTGATAGCAGAAAAGGCTATGTGTCAAGGAAACCAAGAGACATACAAAGGTTGAGCTGGAAGTTAAAGATGGGATAGGATTTGCAGTGTTACAGGCAACTTTTGTATGCAGTTCATTCATGAGTTAATTTCAATATTCGTGTCCTA
>JANHFO010002152.1:126771-138654 GCA_032468095.1 Pareas carinatus
GGCAGTATATAAATTGTTGAAATAAATAAATAAAATAAAATAAAATAAAATTAATTATTATCTAACATTTCCCTTTTTCATTTTTTCACTTTAAAGCCTTCTTAATTTCCCAGTTACCATTTTATACATTTCTTAGTTTGTTCTAGTTTTGCATGGGTATTACATTTTTAAAAATTTAATCTACATTTCAGATCCATAGTTAATCCATATTCTAATCAACATCTTAAGTTTATGATTTCAAACAGACCTTTTTAAATTTTATCACATTAAAAACCTTCTCAAATTCCCCTTACCATTTTATACATTTCTTAATTCAATTTCTAATTTAATGTGGGTGATAACTCTTTTAGTTTAACATAATACATTTCCTCTAATTTGCACCACCATCCACCTTTACAGCTCTTAAAACCTCATATTAACCTATACCTCTCCTGACAAATATTTCTTTCCCAAACACATCTATAAACAGATTTTCCTTTGTTTTAGTGGAGAACTCTGTATTCAAATTCTCTTTCCTTTTAATCCACAATCCTGTAGTATCTTTTCTCCCACTTTCTTTCCCCACTTTTTTCTGCTTAGACACATCTTTTTTATTCTAGATCTTCTTCTCCTTCCTCTCCACTACAGAAATCAATTTTCCACATTTAAGACTCCCATTATTGTAAGAACATATTCTTGGAAGAACTATTTATTTTCCCCGTCTTCTTTTTTCTTAACAACATTGTCTCTTTCTTTGTTAGTCTCTGATTTTTGTTCTTGATTTTTCTCTTTCTTTTGCTTTGTCCTGATATTTTTTTTCCATTTCAAAAAACCTCTTTTGAGCTTCCCTTTGTTGGAAATGTCTCTCCAATACCTTAAATATTTCCTCCATGCATGCCAAGAACATACTAGCAATTGAATCTTGTTGTGCCTCATCTTTTGTTAACTCCATTTTTGCCAGATATTTCTCTTTCTTGCAATATTAAGTTCAACCTTTATAATCCAAATTTTAATAGTCAAAATCCATAATCTGAATCTTCATAAATCCCATTTATAATCCACATAATTTCAAACTTCAGGAATTCAAATCTTTAAAGTTCCTTTTTTTGTTATTAGTCATGTACTTTTTTATAATCCACTGTCAAACTCCCTTAACACCACCACTCATTTTAATCAGAATCAAGCCAAACAATCTTTATATTTCAATTAATCCACCAAAAATTCACAGAGAAAAACATTAAGAGTTTATCACCTTGCAGACGTTTTTTCTAAGTCCCCTTAGGCCTTCCTTTGTTGTTTAGATCCCCTATGGATTTCAGTCGCCTTTTTTCAAACTCTTTTCGGGAAAAGCTTATCCCTTTCCTTTGTTAGTCAGGTCAGAATGGTTTTTGTTTTGCAGAGCATGGTAATAAAGTTTGTTCATTCTCACCAGATGAGATGTTTCTTAGTCTTTTTTGTTTCCATTGTTGTTAGTTTCGTAATGTTCTAGGCCTGCTTTCACAAACACCTTTTTCTCCTGATGGAGAAAATGAGTTGAGCAGATTAAGCTCTCCATGTTGCTTCCCTCTTCAGCTTCCCCCCCAGGGTGACCTTGAGCACTTCTGTGCCCCCCCAAAAAGGGGGGAAAGAACTTCAGCCACTGGAGCCCCGGCAGCCTCGCCCTCATCTGGAGAAGCAGAAACCGGAAGTCCCACAATGACCCTATTATGGATAACTATCAGATCTTCATGGGAAACCAGAGAATACTTTAGGGACTCCATACAGGAAGTTGCAGGGACTCACCCGATTAAGGAACTTCTACAAGGCAGTAGAAGAGTCCAGCAATATATAGAGGAATGTGAATTAATCACGGCAGACATGGATTGGAATGAAACAGCTCTGATGGCTCAATTCAGGAAGGATCTGAACAACCAGATTGCAAATGAACTCATTAGGTGAGGAGTTTCAAAATTACCAGCTTTACATAATTATAGGCATGTATTTGTAAGAGATCCAAGCTCAATCCAGCCATTGCGGGCTGCCAGAAATTCACAATCACTACCCTACTTTTACCTCCCTCATGTCCACAGAGGTTAATCAGAGCGGAGAGGAATATAGGAGCAACTAAACAGCAGCAGCTGAAGAAAGGCCATGATACAGAGATTTAATACTCCGCTTCTAGTGTGAAAAATCTGGATAAAGGGCTAGGAACTGCCCTTCTAGAACAGGAGAAAGGCAGTCCAGAGAGCAAATTCAATGAAGAGCAGATAGAGATGAAAGGTGGAGCTAAATGCATCATTAGTTTAGAGTCCTTGTATTGCCACAAGCAATTCAAGTCCAGTTCCCCTTGAATTCTTTTGGCCCTTATCCAGCACCAATTTAGTGCTAACCATTAGTTGACTAGACCCCTGTGTATAGGCCATTAAAGCTTTGTAAGGTTGAAGCATAAATTATTTATGCTTCAACCTTACAAATGGTCCTGATTCCATGTACTTGAAAATTTATTTCATATTCAGCAAAAATAATCAGAACCTATTAGCACAAGGCTTATGAAGCAGCTTAATTATATTCATAAGCCCCAAATTTCCCTACATTGCTAAGAAAGGCCTGAAGATGAAGTGCAAATACATTTGGAGCTATTGCAATATAATCAGAAATATACAGATTGCTATAATGTCAGTATATTTTCCATTGTGATGATAGTTTGACTCAGCTTAGCCTACATAGCCAGAGGCAAGAAGAGTCTTAATAACAAGAATTGGATGGATTCCAGAGTTAAATGAAAAACTTGTCTGGTATTAATCCTATCCTGTAACCGAATACGGTAATTGTATCATTTTTTTTTTCATATCTCCTTTTTTTAACTCGCTCCCAGTTGAAAGGCATAAATAGACTTCCTTGTCAAATTAGTCATTTTATTTTAGATAAGGCTAAAGATTTCAACTGTAAAACTCCAGATGACAGCTAGGTGGCAGTTAAAAATTATACATATCTCTTTGATGTCATTTATTGTTTTTTTGCAGTCCAGATCTTATAATCCTTTTCTGCATCCGGGGTCCTAGATCAAAGGTCTTTTTCTATGAAGGGAAAGATCTTGCCTCTCTCCTGCCTTTGCATGTATGGCTGTCAGGTTTGCATACCAAGGAACACATTAGGTGTTACTGGTCTGCCAGCAAAAAGGCCTTTATAGTGGTTATAAAGCTTGTTCATCCTGGGAACTGTTTCCTGCCTCGCCATCCATTCTTAGCTCATGAACTAAACCAGGCAGTGTTTGGGAAATTCTGAGCGTTGAAGTCCACAAGTCTTAAAGGGACCAAGGTTTGGAGACTTCTGCCCTAGTTTGTCAACCTCTGTCCTAGATACATGTTTTCTCGGACTGCTGATTCTGTCAGTGCTCAGATTATTATTACAGTAATTTCCTCTTTTCATTTCAGAGATCCCTTTGAGAATAATTCTGGGGAAAAATCACACTTTCGTTGGAAATTCCTCTGTTAAACAGCACACAATGTAATTAATACTGGCAATTTTGGATGAAGACAATTATAAATGTATGTCTGACTCCTGACGTTTCCTGTTGTGGAGAGGTCAGTTAGCATTCAAAAGTGGTTACAGTTCATCTTTACAGGTTCCCCAGGGTGGGGAGGTCTAAAATGCATGCACCAATTTGCTATTAATTGAAACAGCTTCGACAGTACAAGTCTGGATTTTTTTTTAAAAAAAGCTAACTGTTTTATGAGTCACATGAGTTGTCTTAAAACAGGCTTATGTAGAAACCTGAGGGGGGGGAAAGAGGAGTGGCTTTATTGAAGAGCAAAGAGGTTTTGGGGTTCGTATAAGGTACAATTCAATGTTTCCAAATCACAATTATTTTATTTATTAAATTTGTCAATTTTTAATGCCACTCATCTCCTCTATATGGTGACTCTGAGCGAGGAATAGAATGCTTGGACTGATATCTTTGTAACTGAGCAGTCTCCAGATGCACTGCACTTCATTTCCTACTTGAATTCAGTATGATTGAAAAAACAGGACAAAGTCAGGACATCATTCAAAGTTTTAAAATATATCGAAGAACCAGTATGTTTCTGTGATTGGGGTACAAGACTATGTCTAGGAGATTAACCAGGAAAAATCACTGAATGATTTGGGGTCTGATACTACCTACCCCACATCATTCTCATCGAGAATAAAACTAGAGCAGAATATACATTTAACAACCTCAGCCATCTTGAAGACTTAATGCGGATCATTCATTTTCATCGAATTATCAAGTCCTTCTGAAGTGATTCATTGTCTGCTCCAGTTCGGGTTTGAGAAGTGGAAAGGGAGAAATCTACTATTTTTGCCATAAGAATTGAAAAAAATACTGTATCCAGGCATCATGAATCAGAAGGTTTCTATTTTGTTATAAACACCTGGGATCTAAGTAGGTGACACAGCATGAGATATTCCTTTCTTTTGCTAGCTTCTAATCATATGGTAAAATTTATAATTCTTATCCAAGCAGAAAAACTCAATCTGCTGTGCTTCTTTTATGCTTCATCACTCTTTAAGTTTTAGTTTTAGATGACATACGTAGTCTATTTTATTCTACTCTATACACTTGCTATAAACAGAATAAGAATTGATAATGATGACAATAGGGAAAGATGACAGAGTCCAAGGAATGAGAAATAATATTTAAAAAAATTAAAATTAAAACAAATCACACTTATAGAAAACTAGAGAGAAGTGCTAATGAATCACCAAGGATCATCCATAGCATCAAAGAGGGAGTAATTTTATGCAGACAGAATCATGCTAAGGTTTGAAACCAATAGAACTTCCTGCTTCAAACAGTAAGTTGACTGTTTTGTACTTAATAAATACCATTTTGAAAATCCTTTGCTTACTCTTCATTTCTTGCTATGTATTATAATAAAGCATTCATAACTTTAACTTTTCATTGGAGTTCAAGAGTTTTCTCTGAGGTAAATCAAGGGTTAGTAGCAAATTCATGCTCTGAGGCCTTCTTTGCACAAGACTGAGCTATTGGCAAGCAGGACTGAAAGGGGCACAGAGTATTAAGGAAGTTCACAGGTAACTGACTAGATGAAACCTTAAGGACCATTGAGGACTAATATAATAAGTTTGTGAAGAACATAGGAATGCATTTCTAGAAAATTGGGTGGTAGGAAAACTAATTGGAGACAAGCTCCTTACACTATAATATTTTCTTACAGCTCCTGTGTTTAACACCTTTGCAGCACATCAACTCTGCAAAAATATGAACCACAATTCTCTTTGATATGAAGTTTCCTTCTGAGATTTCTGAAACCAAAGTCTTGTGAAATTGGCACAGAAGCTTTATTCAAACTTGGTAAAGTTTTAGAATGTGCATATTATTGCAACCTGTCTTAAGCTTTTTAAATGGGAAAACCAGGGCGCCAGTCCAATGTATTTGCTTGCTTGCTTGTCTTATAAAGTTGCCCATATAGTAATAACAATCCTACTTGGCTCACAAAAGAATAAAAGCAATAAAAAGAACCATTACAACAGAACTCATTATGCCCCTCAACAACATTTTCCAAACATCAACATACCATTTTGTTGGGCTCCAATACCCTGTTATCTCAACACTTGTGGAAAGAACCAACCCTTCAAAGCTTTCCAGGAGCAAGGAGAATATCCAGGAAGGATATTCCATGAGGCAGGGGCAGCTATAGAGAAGAATATTTCCTACGACCCCCTAGATGACAATATATTAGCAATTGGTTGTTTGAACCTACCTTTATTTTAAGTTGGCACAGAGTGAATGCATTTATATGCTGCTTCCTACTTCACTTCTTTCTCCTCCCAACTTTAGGTATGTTTGCAACAAGTTTTTTAAAGTCTCTTGTCCATTTATGTGCACAGAAGATACACATGCAATTGCCCCTTCTGAGATTCTCAAATAATTTTCTTGCTGGAGAATTAAACTAGGAGATGCCAGGTGGTGTTTTGAGAGTCTTGCAGAGGTCCAACAGTTGCCTGCTTTAATGCATCCTCTAAGTATGCTGCTGGTGTTACTATCTGAGATCAATTAAGAACTTCCCATCATTCTGTGAATCCTCTGTTCTGGTAAATTAAGACTGAACTATCAGTAGATCAATAAAATAAAAATGTAAAAGAGGTGTAAAATAGATAAAAGCTGAGGCATGAATTTAAACAAAGTGTTTAACGATATGTATGTGCTCAAACTTATACATACTTTCAAAAGATTTAAATATTAATGCTCTGTACTAAAATACTCATAAGCATGGACATTGTTTTGGGAAGTAAGTAAAGAAATCTGATCCAAAATCTATTTGAAAAACAAATAAAGGAGTCAATAAAGGACCAAACCTCATAGGTCTGCTATTCAGTCTGCATATTTATTAAGTTATTTATTGCTTGCTTGCATTTATATTCCATTCTGCATGATTTTCTTATATGATAGTTACCCTGTTTTTTTAATCTAAATTTATAAACATTCTAGGCTTTCCAATGAAGATGTTTCACCCCCTCCCTTGATTGCCTCTTTTTCAATTCTCTTATATTGTTTTCAAATGTAGCAAATATAACTGTACCCCAGATTCCATATGAAAATGTACCATATATTTGCATAAAGGTGTGATAATGTTTGCATTTTTGCTTTCAATGTTTCTTCTAATGATTCCTATCATGGAATTTGCCCTTTTTCATAGTTGCTGCCGATGAGTTGATAGCTTCATTGAGCTACACACTATTATCTCCACTGTTTTTTACAAGTTAGTTAACAGACTGGTGAGAATCCGTCCATGTATATCTGAAGTAAGGATGACTCTAATGTACATGACTTTACATTTATTTAAACTGAAACACATTTACCATTTGGTCGACCATTCACCCAGGTGTTTAAAACAAATCTTTCTGGATCTCTTCAAAATCCCACTTTGCTTTTTACCACCCTGAATATTATTGTATCATCCACAAGCCTGATCAGTTCACTGCTTAGCCTATGTCAAGATCATTTATGAACTAGTTAAAAAGTACTAGAACCAACATAAATCTTTGAGGGATTCTTTCATACTTCCATTCATTGAGGAAATTATCTATTCAGCCCTACTCCTTGCTTTCTGTTTTTAACCGATTATCAATCTATAAAAGGACAGATCCTCTTATCCAATGACTGCTAAGTTTACTAAAGAGCCTTTGATTCTATGTAAGTACATCATTGTCACGTTTTTTAAAAAAATCTTTTTATCCTCACCTCAATGACAGCAAAAAATCCTTTTAGCTGACTTTGCTTGTAACAATTACAATGAGACCATATGGATGGAATAAACATGTTTTGTTTTTTTATTGAGTTCCCCAGTGGGCTATTCACATCAGCTCTGTTTCTAAATGGTACAAAATAAAATTCAGATGCTTGGAATATATCGGGAAAGGAAGACAAGTAAGAAAAGAGGCACTTGCAACTAAACACAAATGAAAATGCATATAACTCCATATGCTACCCATTGTTCACACTTTACTACAACTCTGTGGACAAATAGCAACTTGAATGTGGTTATTGGGCTAATATTAAAATAATTTTGTGTTCAAGTACAAATATTCAAGAAAATACAGTTATCCTGTAAGCAAACAGAATATAACTGGTAGGCATAGATTGGCCTGTCTGTCTGTCTGTCTGTCTGTCTGTCTGTCTGTCTGTCTGCATGCATGCATGCATGCATGTATGTATGTATGTATGTATGTATGTATGTATGTCTCTTAAAGTATTGATTCAATGTAAAATGTGAATCTATGCATGGTTATGAAAAATCCAACATTTGCTTTTAAGTCTATACATAATTTATTATTATCTCAGTATAAAATATCTTCTCTAAAACAGCTATAAATAGTTCAGAATAGTTCAGAAATTGAGGTTACAGTGATTAAATATAGTTTCCTGCATGTCTAGATAAAGTTTATACATACTTTTTTCTTGGTTAGAGCTAGCCACAATCATCATGTCCAAGGTATCAAAACTTTGTCTATACATTTGTCTGTAGCCTTCACATGCCTGAATCTTCATAATTTTAGTTGTAGCTCAATCCATACAACAACAAAAAAACATGACTGTACAAGATAAAATTCAATGGCCTGAATCCAGCACAATGTAAGAGACTGAAACATGGTTAATTTATATTATTCTTTGCAATATAACACACCTTGTATTTACTAATCTGTATCTAACTCAATGGCAGGTTTCGTATACGGTTTGTGGTTTGCCTAGTTTTGCCTTAAGAATTTTGTAAATCCAGCTAATTATGGTTTATTCAATAAATTATGGAATAGTTATGTATTACGTGGTCATAAAAAGAGAGGTGAGAGTTTCAACATAATTAATTTCAAACTTTGAAAAATGGAAGTAATGCCAAGAACTAAAGTTTCTTGCTGTTCAGTCACTAAGTTATATCTGACTCTCTGTAACCCATGGACCATAACACGCCAGGCTCCTTCATCCTCCACTGTCTCCCAGAGTTTGCCCAAATTATGTTCATTGTGTCAGAACTAAAGCTATATCTAAACAAAGATTTTATTCATTATACAATGATGAACAAGAAGATACAAGAATATTTGAGAAATTGCGAAGAATGTATAGGTAATAAATAGCAATTTATTTACATTTTTGTGGCATCTCTAATGCTAATCTCTATTCAGCTAATAAAACATCAAAGGAAAAAATAACAAATGTAGGAAAAATATACATGAAGAGGAGTGCAAAGGTCATTATTAAACAGGTTTATGACCTTTTTGAATACTGCCTTTTTGAACTCTGACTTCCTTTGTTTAAAAACATTTTTATTGTTAAAATAATAGAATACTAAAAAAAAATCTGACTGGAGATAGGACTTAGTTTACTGATAAGGAGCAGTTAAGAATCTTTTAATGTATGTTATGTTAGTTAACATGAAAAGTACATAAACACATCACTTTACAAGCATTATTATAATTAGTCAGAGTGTAGAAGTTAGCCTTTATTAGACTCCATAGCACAATTAAGTCATAGTTTTGGAGTTTAAATAGTACTAAACTTTATTACAATTTCAAGAACTTATTATTTCACAGAGCTTATCTTTAAATATAAGACTCAAACATATTATTACTTTCTATTTAACAATGTAGAGATATTATACTATAGCAGTTAATATCTTACTAATAATAATGAGTAATATCTATTACCGTTTAACATTTATGTATTGCCATCATTGCACTATGATTGATAGGTGCCAACAGCTTAATCAAATATTGACACAGCTGGTATTTGTCGATTTTCTTTCCCTCTTGCAGTTATCTGAGATGACTGTTTCTAATCTATCCATGTGGTTGCTGACATTTGGCTAAAATATGACCTGCTTTGACCTCAGTGGCCTTTTCTTCTTTTTATGGGATTCAAAAATGTATCAGAAATCTTAGTTGTGAATCACTGTTTAAAACAAGCGAACAAGGAATGAGTCACATAGGTAAGGCTGAGGAATGTTATGCTAAAACTATCAAGAAGTAAGAGAAAAAGCAGCTATTTGAGAAAAGAACTATAACTGTGAATTTTGAATAATGTCTGATCAAATTTGTAATGTTTATGTGGAGGGGAGAGATGAAAAAAAATCTATAAATCACTTAAAACAAATATGCACTATAGTTATCCTTCTCATTTGGTTGGGGATAAGAGCTTTTCACCACAAAATTAAAGTAGTTTTTTTTACCTATTCTAGAGGAATCAAAAACAAGACAGGCAAAAAAGTTGTTTAATCCTATCATTGAATGCTTACTCTGATTGACTTTGTGTTCTAGGATAAACAAATAAATTTAAGAGAGAAACATTGATGAGAAAATTAAAGAATTTTGGTATGCTAGTAGTTTTTAAGATTAATAATCAGAAGATGATGTTAGCAAAAGTATTAAAATAGAAAATCAACTAGAACTGATGGAGAAGACTGCTTTTAAGACTGAGGAAAAAAATAAAATATTTGGACATTACTATGACAAACATGAATTGCATGTTATTTCAACATAATTTTGTTAAGACCTGGAACAAAATTAAAATGGATATGTTAAGATGAAAGGAATTAAAATTGTCTACTTTGGGGGAGAATTTGTGTTTTTGTTTCAGACAATACCAGTTTTGACAATTCAAGTTCCATTCAAGCAATGGCAAAAAGTTATATCTAATTTTATATAGCAAGAGATAAAGCTATATTAAATGCAAATTGTTACATGATGCAAAGGAAAAAGGAGAACTGAGTTTACCAGAAATGAAACTGTATTTTGTAGCTTGTTGTATGTTTTGGATGAAAAAGAGGGTACTACTGAGAAACAAAAGTGTGTGAGTGTGGGTATAGGTGTGTATTTAGATTTATATGGTATAATTTCTATCTTGAAACACAAACTCTTACTACAGTATATGAAGATCATCTTTAACAGTAAAAAAAAAGAGTTTTGTGACAGTATCTTGAAAATAAATACCTGAACTGTCTGATTTGCATATACTAAATATGAAACTCAAGAAAGCAATTGTTCTTACCCTCTTATAATAATGCAACTGATTGATAGATATTCAGGCCAAGATATCCCGTTGAAGCTCTTTTTATCCATGTATGTGTATGTATCTATGTGTGTATCTTCAGTCTATTCATTCAACCTAATTAGGACAATTTAACCTTTTGTTGCTACACCAGTTCTGATTGAAGCAACTTGCTTCAATACAATAAGAAAACACAGTGTGAACTGATTTAATGCAAAATATATATATATATTTTAGTACTAAAACAGTAGGACAGTTTAATTTTTTTTTCTCATTTAACTGCAAACAATGTTTGCACAGGAGCTAGTTTATCTATACTGATAAAACTGGTAATTGGTACCGGATTTGGGACAGATTATTGTCTTATCACTGCTGGTCTAATATAAGCAGAAGAATAAATATATTCATCACCCAATGAGTGCTAAATAAAAATGTTCAAAGTTTGAGATAGAGGCATCAGATAAAGAACACAAATTTCCCTTCACATTTCCAGCTGTGACTTACATCATAAAATAATGTGATGACAATGATCTCTTATTTCACATGTTTCTTATATGAGTGTGGAGATCAATTCTCATTAACATAGCACTAGGAGCAAGATTTTCAAATATTCTACAGTGTTGGAAATCTCTTCAAAGCGGTCCAGTGCCATTGGTTTTCTATGTACCTCATAGATGTAAAAAGAGCAAAACTTCTTAAAGAAAAAAAAATCTCCCAAATTTCTGAAAACAAGGATCAGTATGGTTTTGCATTTCCCCACACTTCTTCCTGTGCTGTAGATTATTAAACAGCATCAGAATCATCTGAGCAAGGTGTCCATTCTTAATTACAATGATGTCAACACATTAGTGAATAAGTCACAAAATTGCAGACAAAATGTAAGTGTTGGGGTTTGTATCGTGACACACAACTCATCAGATATCACCTTTTATTCAGATGAGACTATTTATCTGAAATTCTAAAGATCAAAATGTTGAGTTCCCTACTTTTTCTCTTCTATCCTAAAGTTGAGTAGAAATTTTGTTTGTTTGTTTTTTAATTAGAACATAAAAGTAAAGAACTGTAAAAAAACCTTATCTCATCGTTTTTCTAATAATGGTGATTGCAACTACATTGCTGATATTGATGTTGTTGTTGTTATTATTATTATTATTATTATGGTTCATTGCACAGTCTGCCAGATTTTAAGACTGGATTTGGCATTTTTAACTACCTATCGGGTCCTTACCAAGGACCTGGGATAGGCAGATGTGGATCTTGGTGGTGTTACAGATACCGTCGTAGGATGGAAGCTGTTCACAACAAAGCTGCCTTTTGCAACTGACTGATGGCGTATTTGTCAATGCCGATGGTGTTCAAATGGTGCTCCAGTTGTTTTG
>JANHFO010002152.1:181635-199224 GCA_032468095.1 Pareas carinatus
CATCCATCCATCCATCCATCCATCCATCCATCCATCCATCCATCCATCCATCCATCCATCCATCCATCCATCCCTTTTATGATCCTGTAATCCCTTAATTTGTATATATGTGTATGCACATGAAATAAACACACACAGAGATAATTCGGACAGATACTAAAGAGCTCCATAATAGCATGCCCTAATGCACAGAAGAGCTGTTCCCAGTTCCACACTTTTATGCACTTTATTCTTGAAATAGCTGCTCACTGATTCACCTTTCCACAGGCAAAATTGAAACTTCTTAAATAACTTCAAAGGCAGTTTGCTATAGCACAAGAGAGATGGATATTTCCCATCAACTGTATTCATTTGGCCTCAAGGAACTATTCTGATTTCCTGGATGTCGGAAGAATATTTTAATACTTACGCTAATAGCCTTGTGATGTGCACAAACTTTTTCTAGCATATAAACAGGTAGGGATTTTAAAACACTGACCCTCAGAAAACTTCCTTAACTGAAGAGATTTAAAATAATTTTTTTAAAGTGAATATCTACATTGCATCAGTACTAATTACAATGAGTGCCAGCTATAGAATACAAGGTTTATAAAAACACAGTCCTGTTAAATGAATATGATTTGATTTTGTTGTGAAAATAACACAGGAATTCTTCCTATTTATTTGTTTCTAAGAGATAAATGATTTGCAAAATAATGTTCTGCTTGTCGAAGTGTAGTACATTTAATATAATTAATTAACCACGGTAAACATCTGGTAACCTTCATCTGGTGCTGGTTTACTCAGAAGGGAATCTTACATTTAGTGGAATTTATTTCCAGGGAGGTGGGTTGGCAACTTAAATGCATTTAAAACTATTTTGAGAAGCAGTCCTGCACAACAGTTACGTGGGGTTTTTGAAGTGGGGTGGGGTAAACAATGGGGACAACTATCTTGTGTTTCACAAGAGAACCTACCACAGAAGGGTTCTGTTTTGAAATGCTCACACAAAGTGATATTTTTCAGTCAAGGGCATTAAACTAATCAGCTGTCCAGAGCTATTTTCACAATAAAATCAAACCACCTCCATTAAACTGGGCTGGGTTTTTATTGGTGAGAGAGGTGGCATATAAATTTAATAAATAAAATAAAACTCTAGGTGTATGTGCAGATTTTTTTTCACATGGCCACAGTTTCTAAGCCACCAATAGCAATGAACCACAAGGAATGTATCTTTGTGCATTTGTGTGTGTATAAATAAATAAACTAATATAAGATACAATGAAGAAAAAAAGAGGGAGTTCAGGTTAACCACTCTAGAACTTTTCAAAAGCTCTGGAGGACATTTATATAAATCTCCTTAATTTGATCTTCTCATTTCTTTCAGTGGTATTTGATATCCATTTATCATTATATATGCAATATAGCAAATAGTCAAATTAGATGTGACTTTTTTCTTCCTAATAACTCCACCCAGTAATATAATTTTCCAAACATGTTCACTGTAATACTGTCATGTATTTCAACTGCTACAAATTCCTCCTGATCTCTTACAATGTTAAATTGACTTGCTTAAAAATAAATGTCACTGCCAGATACAGAAAATGCATTCAGGAAAATCTTTTTCCCATACCCAGATCAAGATCAGTTGTGTTGCAGATTATTGGCTGAAAAGCTTCTCCTGCTGGTTCTACATAATTTCTCAAAAGCAAATTTGCGTTTTCAGTCAATTACAAATGATGTGTTTCTCAAATCACCTCTTCTTATTAGGTGGGTTTGACAGGACACTGTTCACCTTTAATTCACCGACTGTAAAATGAAACCCATAATTACTTTTCTAACTGGAGTTGTGAGAATGAATTAGATTTAAATTGCAAAGCACTTTATATGCAAATAGCTGCATGATAAGCCATCTTGTACATAAGCACTTTGGATGGGATATAACAATTGTTATACCACTGGGCTTGCGCCAATTATGAAGAGTTGACAACCAGTGTGGGATGAACCTGGGTCACAATTTTATTAACTTTTCACATAAGGATCTGCAATTAGATGTTCTACCAACTTGGAAATCAATTGTAGCACAGCTGTCTCTTTGCCCAATTATACTGGGGAACCAATACTGCCCCAGGTGCAAAGAATAACATTTGGGTTCACTTATTCTAAATTACACAGGGCCAGTGGTAGATACAAAGCTGCAAAGAGGGCTAATTATCAATAAAGGAGAATATTTGTAGTTCTGGATTAAAATGAGGGCCCTTGGTGCTCTCTGAGCTTGGTTGTTTTCTTGAAGATGTTTCACTAACCAAGCTAGATAACATCACCAGCACTAATTATGTTACCTACTTTGGGTAATGAGAGAGCACCAAGGACCCCTCAGAGCTTAGTATGAATGAATAAGACTTTTATAACTGCATAGGAATGGTCCTTATAGCACAGAATCTGGATCAATTTCGGGTTTCCTTTTGATTACTCACTAGTTAAGCAATAAAGGTCATTTACTTGTCCCCTCTGAAGCATGTACATATGCTCGATTGCCCAAAATGGGCTCCATTACAGCAGAACCCATCAAAAAAATTCATGGCAAACAAGCATTTCATAGTAAAATGAGAACCAAGTCCAAATGTCTTGAGATCACTGTGGCTTTCCAATACTTTCTCAAAACTATCTTCATACTGACTCTTTTATCTGCACTGAAATTTTATTTGAATATGTCATATCTAAAATGATATGCAATCACCAGATCTGAAGTACTTGATAAATGATGTGCAATTTCACTTAACCCAGGATGTCTACTCTGAGGAGTTTCCGATGGGAACTCAGGTATGCTCAATGAGCAAATTGGGGCACTAATGCCTTCTTCTTGCAGCAGTAAAGGGAATTTGACACATGGGAAGTCCCATTTGCAAACAGCAATCGTCATGAAGAAACATCTGGAGCTTGTTTTGAACTCAACTGTTGGCCAGGAATAAGCACTGACCAGCTCAGGCATCTCTGCTTATCTTTTAGTCAGAAAAGAGACTTTCTGATTGGTTGTGAACACATTGTGTCACAATAGTCCACACCAGAGGTCTCCAATCCTGGTCTCTTTAAGGCTTGTGGACTTTAACTCCAAGAATTCTCCCATGCTGGCTGGGGAATTCTTAGAGTTGAAGTCCACAAGCCTTAAAGGGACCAAGGCTGGAGACCTCTGGTCCACACAACCTCAGTTTCAAATATGAAATTAAAATGATATAGTCTCATTGAAATGTACAGCTAGGATTAACCTAGGAGTATTGTGAGTTCAGTGGTTTTCATTTCCTACTACAGTATTTCTCAGTTGGTATGGAATTTCGTGTTTTAATTCTCTAAAAATAGCAAAAAATGTTATTGAGATAAAACTTCTGATTGTCACTTTTTTTGAGAGGTCAAATTTAAATTTTAAATGACACCTTTCTAACTTTGAATTATGATGTTGTGGATTTATACAAAAGTAACAATTTAAGAAGCCAGAATTTGAACTGAGGGAATACTTAATAAGCAGTAATGCACCAGGGAAATATAAATACCCTACCATGTTTATATTATAAAGGAAAACTTTGTTTTGAAGTTTAATGAATAGTTAAAATCTTGGTGCTACATTTTCTATTAAGATGTAGATGTACTTTGGAATTTTCTGTTCAATTAATTTGAATGTGGAACGATTATTTAATAAAAATATTTGTCGCTTCCTCCTGATAATAAAACATCAGTCTGCAATTCAGTCACTAGGTGGTGCTATCCCTTGCTGCTGGAGTTTAGACTAAAATTCTGATTTGCTTCCTCTGTAATTGATGCCTTACTGGCATTCCTCCTTGGTCATATAGCTCAGACATAACCCCCACCCCCAGTATATACATAAAGGGAACATGGAGAAGTAAGAAAATAGGATCAAGTGTAGAATTATTTAGATGTATTCCAGCCTAGCTATATGAATTTCATGGATTATCCAAAGAAAAACTTTCTTATCCTAATTTACGTTTCAGTTTGTTTGGAGATGATGACTACATAGGTTTTAACACTGATATCTTTTTTTAAAAATTTTTTTACAAAATATCTTAAACAACTAATGAAAACATTAAGTGACAATTTTATGATATAAATTAACTAGGGATCATATTTATCTTCTTAGCTTCAATCATTTATGCTACAGCTTGGACTTAAGTCATTAAAACAGCAGGAGAAAAGTAATAGTTTTGCATCAAGCAAACATGGATCCCATACATGATACTTTGAAGAATGACAAAAATAATGAATATGATTAAAGCAGCATGAAACCAATACATAGATAATTAATATATAATCTGCAATGTTCTATAAAGAATTTGCCTTAGCAAAACTTTTGCTTAAAAGTTTAGTATACTCTTCGGTAATTATTTACATTCCTATCAATGAAAACATAGCTTTGAGGGTACAATTTTCAATACAATCAAGTCTTAAAGGACAAAATTAAAAGCTATTTCTAGCAATTCTTTACTCTTATCAAATAAAGGCAATGGGGTTGCTTTGTGTGGATTTGGAATGTCAAAAGAATAAAATTAGATTTTCTAAAAGAAATTAAGAAGAGACTCCAGTTATGATAAATTTCATCATCACAAGATGCTAAAGTCTTTTCCTTCTTTTTGATACCATTTTCAAAAAATTGAAGTAGTACCTGTTTTGTTGCTTTAATTAATTTATAATGCTACTTAGTAATTTTTCTTCTCATTCAATTTTCACAATTTAAACTTTGATTCAACTCCTAACTAGTATTTTTCCTATGGAAACATTTTATTATGAAGATTATTTTTATTCAGTGTGCCTGGAAGTTCTTGAAGTACAATTCCCATGAAATTCTAAATATAGAGATCTGCAGTGTCCATTATGAAAAGTGTCTTCAACTTAATCCCCTTAAAGTTAACTTGTGTTTTCTCTTTTAAAAACTTATTTAGTGTTAATGGATTTTGAAACTCAAGTCAATTTGCAGCAAATCTCCTTGCTGACTGAATATTTTCACCAAAGAGTGGACACTAAGCTAGCTAAGTCAATGATCTAATCAATATATATTCATCTTTCTTTCCTGTAGATGTGTAGCTTTGATTGCTGTGAAAAAACACAATAGGACATTCCAAAGAAAGATTATTGTTTGGAGGGGAAAAAATTGCAGATTCTCCTTATATAATTATGATTTCCTGAACATGTGCTTCAGTATAACAAAGGCGTTTCATTTGGTGTGAGCTATTTGAAGTAATTTCAAATTCACAAATTTAGTATCCTTGTATTTGCAGTTAAGAAAAGTAAATATTTCATTTCCTTTTAAAGTATTTTCATTCATTTACAATGAAGCAGATAGCATTTTGTAGCATGTTGTTTGAAAATATTAATAGATCCTCTTAAAATATGGTTTAACGTGTACACATTCCTGACACTGATTAAGCAGCTTTAAATTGATCCAGTATTTTGGTCTTGTGAGAGGATCTATCTATTGTCAATCTAATAATAACTATTTATCTTATACATAATTTATTTCAATGTTGGGATCAATTTCCAGAAGTTATAGCTGCAATGACAAATTGGAATCGTTGAAGAAAGTGACTGGAAAAAGTCTAATCTCAAATTCATAAAATTTATTGTACTATATTTTCTACTCATTAACTTCATTGACATTTACCCTATTAAAACAGCCTTTCAAACTAGTTATTGAAATACACACCTGAAAGTTTGATGATATATTATTGCTGCAGATTCCCCCCATTCTTATAGATATAAGAACTGATTTCTCTGTTTCATGGATTTCTCAACCACCTTTATAGTTCGCCAATGTTAGTTTACAATATATGTCAAACTATTTATTTATAAATTATTATAAATAAATATTTTAACAGATTTAAGAGGATACTTATGGAAAAAAACCAAATCCAAAATTTGAAGAGAGGCAATAAATGTAATGTATAGACACAGGTACAGATACTGTATATAGAGAAATTGAAGTTTAGCTAGATATAAAGCATAGATTAGATATAGATAACTGAATAGCAAGAAAGAAAAGAGCATTATATTTTCAATAAGCATTATGCAAAAGAACACACTAATATCTCAGATTTCTTTCAATTATCTTCAGGGCAGGTTGCCAGACAGCCAGGCAGAAAATTAATCTTAGCCCACACAATAAAATAAAATAAAATAAGATGAAATGAAATGTAAAATAAAATAAAATATCTATTCACTCCTTTCCCCTATTATAATTTTTATCTTCCCTGTAATGATAGGAAGCAATGTGGACTGTTTGACTGAAATAGTTTGCAAGTTCAATGAGCAAATTTAGAACTTGGTGGTTGTTATCTTGTCAACCTAGCAATGACTGACTGTCCTCCCCCCTACAAAAAAAAGCCAATGGAACAATGGTTACATTGCTAGAATATTCTCCTCAGCAAAAGATAAATCATAAATGCCTTCAAACTTGCTTGCTATCCATCCATCCTTGAGGTGGTAGAAAACTATACCAGAAATAGATAGATAGATAGATAGATAGATAGATAGATAGATAGATAGATAGACAGACAGACAGACAGACAGACAGACAGACAGACAGACAGATATTGCTGCCTCATAGCCAATCACCATCCTGCTTCTATTTCTGACACCGCTAAAACGTGCTTCCCTGCTTTTGAATGAACATAAGAGGTAGAACAATTGACTGATCCTTTGACTTTTCTGTTCTCCTTCTTCCACTATTCAGAACATATCTGCCAATCACTGCAGTAAGAACAGGGGGTGGTTTGTCTGTCATAGAATTTCCTCGGTATTTTCCAGTGTTCATTAGAGTTTTTTCCCCCCTCTAAACAACAATGTCATTTCTATTTTTTGCTATTTCAGCATAGCACTTAGAGTTTCCAATATGGGGTATGTCACATATTCCAACAGAACCAGATGATTTAATGGGCCCATGTAGCCTCATTGTCATGAGAATGCCTGAAAGAACGTGTGAAAATAGACTTGGTTACTTGATGAATAATGAATAATGTTAGCTCTATTTATTACTTTGCATGCTTTGCAAACAAGCAAACCAAAAAATGTAAAAGAAGAATGAGACTTATCAGAACTGGCCTATTTAAAGTAGTGCAAATTGAACCTTGCAAATTGTTAAAGACATTAAAGAAAGGGGGGAAAGTGGCTGGCATGTGTTATCTGAGGTGAACAATAAAATAGATTGTTTCTTTATTTGTAAGAGAGCAGTGCCAAACAACATTCTGTTTTAAGATTCAAATCCATACTGCACAACAGAAAACTCGTAATGAGATTTAATGAGCCTTCTCTTTCTGAAGAAGAAAAAAGTTCCTAAGTAAATTAACCAAAAGTGCCAAAACAGTATTTTTTTTTCTTCCTTCTCAAAAAAAAATGATCTTGCAGATAAAAATGAGAGCATTTAAGTTACATCTCCCTCTAATTGGAGACATGGACACTATGAGCTCCATTTTAGTTGGAAATAAGAGCCTGTAATTCAGTGTTGTATTCCTTTCAGTTTGCTTTTACTTGAAGGGATTTAAAGAAGTTGACAGTTAATTGTGTCACAATAGTGAGGAGACACTCCTATTCAAATAGTTTAAGGGCCAAATGCATATCAGTTCAGAAGAGGAATTAGATCCTGAGTCAGTTCTAATATGCCAGTCTTCTATTTTACAACTTCACTGGTCCGAATCTTACATAAGCACTCAACGAATATGTCCTGTTGTATTGCCGGACAGACAGGCTGGAGGCAAGGGTTTGTTCAAACAGGATCTTTTATTGGAACAGAACTGTCAAAACTGTTGAACTGTCAAACCGCGGCAAGCCCGGGAATGCCCGGGCAGCCGCTTTTATACTCGGCGCGCTCTAGCGCGCCTTAGCCAATCAGGAGGCAGCTGCCAGATTCTAGATACTTCAGCCCGGGCTTGAGAAGCCCGCCAAATGGCCTCGTTTAATCTATAACAGCTCTGGCTTGGGCAGTGGAGGGGGGGGGAGCTGAACGTAGCCTGCCTTGGATACCTACATAGTTCCCAGGCCAGCCGAGGTGAGAGGAGCACAGATGAAGCCAGTGAGGCTTCTGCTGCTGCTGCCTGCCTTCTCTTCCTCCTCCTCCTCCCGGGACTCGTCTGGAATGGGAAGTCGCTGCTCTTCGCCCCCGCCTTCTCGTGCCAGGCAAGGTTTTCCAGGGCAGCCGGGACAGGTACTTTGGTACAGACGCAGAAGGCCGGGGAGGAGGGGTGGCAAAGGGGAGCTTCTCAGGCTGCTCTAAATCACCTGTCAGTCCTGCGACCCACCCAGATATTGCGACAGACCACCAGTGGTCCATGGCCCATAGGTTGGTGACCCCTGTCTTAAAAGATCTTAAGTCTCTAGACTATAATAAAAATCTGCCTTTGGTTATGTTCTCCCACAGCCTCTGCTTTGTCATAACATTTCTGAAAAGGTTGGCTCCTACTCTATATACCTAGGAGAACTCAAGAGCTCTAAATTGATGGTCCCCACACCTTCTTTTGATTCATGTCTACTTATAGTACCAACATCTGTAAGCAAAGAATGAGAGGGTGGAATTTAAACTCCACTAAGTCAGCTAGAAAAGGCATAAATTTTGATGGGATATAGGCTGGGAAACTTGAGTGAGCCTGGAACAGATCAATAGGAGATTACATCTGGGTTCAACCCAGCAACTTAACCAAGTAAGCTAGTGAAACAGCACATTTAGAAATCCATTACCCCAATCAGAACTGGAGTAAAACAAAGAGAGTTATAATTCCAAAGTAAACCAAAGCAGTTGACAATAAAGCACCATCCCTAGATAAGTCATTTTGTGTGAAGTGATCCCCAAAATTTGCTCTTTGGGGCAATGATTGAGCCCTCACCACTTAACCTCCAAGGAAATGGGAAAGTAGAAAGTGCAAATTGGAGCAATGCAAAATTCATCGCCAAGGCCAACAACATAGAGTTTTCCTTCCAAGCCATGTCTATTGCTGTCCACATGACTAATGGAATGAGGGTATAATGAAGACATGCCATAATATGACATATGGGGTCAAAGAAGATCAGATAGGACTAGAAGAAGTGAGCAGGTCTCTATACTCTTTGTAATGAATCAATTAATATCTAGTAATTTCATATTGCTGTGCTGGATTGGGAGTGATCAGTTAAAGGTGTTTTATGAGTCCAGCCCATAGTTGCATTTGCACAACATGTTTAACCAGATCAGTAGAAAACTATTAGCCATATGCATGCAACATGCTAAGCTAGTTTTAACCTTGACTACTACATTTATACGTGCATTAGCATGCTCAGTGAGCTCAGCACATTAGTTTATGATTCAATGCATTTTGCTTAGACAGATATTACGTTATCCTGTAACCAAGTTAAATGTGTTCTATGCAGTATATGTGTCATAAGAAAATATATGTTTGCATGTTGGAAGAATTACAAGTGTAATGCTGATTTGGATGTCAAAAACATCTTCCTCATCCTGTGAAAAGCTTCTCTTAAATGAAAAGGTAACTGAATCAGTAAGAAAGAGGGACTGAACTGCAGTCCTGTGATTTCATTTCTTGCTTGTCGTTGTTATTTTTCAAAACTGACATACAGCTGTGGATAGCCATAAATACTCTGGGCAAGCTGCCTTCTGTATAAATACATACACCTACCTGCTTCATCTCCGTCTGGTGCTGACTTTCTTTTTTTTTGGTAAAGATTTTTTTAATTTCCCCCCCCCATATTGATTAAAATAATACAATTTCCAACAAACATGTTCTCTGAGTGTACAACTTATTCATAATTTTTGTTTCCACATTCTTTTCTTTACAAATTATGTATGTAGTAAATATCAAATTAACAATATTTCATTTGTAGTGCAAATATAAGCAATCAAAACACATAGTTCAAAACACATAGTTCACAAATTTATCTATTTCTTATATTGCATTTTTTCAAATATCTTTTTAAATTTCTAATTTCTAATTTCCTATATTTTCTCTTTTTCTTCAATGTAAATACTTTACAAATTTAATTTTTCTCTCTTATTCTTCATGTAATAAATTTCAGCAATTTTCTTGCTCTCCCACCTCCAGTCTCTCTAGATGAGGGTTTCTCAACTTTGGTAACACTAAGATGGGTGAATTTTGTGCTGGCTAGGAATTCTGGGAATTGAACTTCATCCATCATAAAATTGGAAAAACTGAGAAACGCTTCTCTCGATTCTTTCTCTTCCTCCTTCATCACATCACTATCTAACAAATTACACATTCCATGATAACTTTTCTTCCCACCCCACAAAGCAACAGAGCAGAGAAGAATGCTGTTCTTGAAATATATAGAACCAAAGAGAAAGTTAAAGAGACATAAATCGTATTTAGGTGAGTCAATAATTGGACTCATAAAGTAGCTTCCTTTTTAAATGGATTTCGATTAAAAGTATTTTTACAGAATAAAAACAATACATTTAAAAAAAAGAAAAGTAAAGAAATAAGATAAGAAATAAATAAAAGAAACAGAAAACAAAAAAGAAAAGAAGAAAAAAGATATAAAGGAGCAGCTTCCAATCTTCATTACATTTGCATTTATATTTTATCCTCTCTTTTTGAGGTTGCATTGTGGCACCATACCTTTCATATTCCACACTTTCTAATCATCAAATTAAAAAAGCACTGCAGAAAGAACTTCCGGTGGCACTGCAGGCATTGAAAGACGGATTCTTAGAGTCCGCCAGCTCTGGGACTGTGTTAAGCTGTTCTGACAGCTTAAAATCAGCTGTTAGGCGGCTGGAAGCCTTTCCCTTGGGAGAAGAGGGAGGGGTGAGCAGTCAGATTGAGGGCAGGGCTCCCTAAGTCCATGAATTTAACTCAGGGGCTGAAAGGGTGAGAGCCCCCCAGGGAGATACAGCAAGCTCCGCGCCCAGGTCGCTTCTGCTGAGGCAGAACAAAACACCACGAACACCTCCATTCAAGAATTTTTATACTACAGCCTTCGCAATCGGACAGGGTGAGATCAAAACTTATGGCAAGTACTTTTTTTCCCCCATGAAACCTAACTCTGCTACTAAAAGTTTTCCTTCAAAGGACACTGAAAGATATAATCTTTCCAAGATGGTGTTTTGAGAGATCAGAAGCAGTAAAGTGAAAGTAAAGAGAGCTTTGATCTAGCCAAACCCTTTGTTTGAAGTGGAAGTGCTTTCGTGGCTGTTTAAGGCTATTGGATTTTAAGTTTGATTCTCTTTTAAGTCTTTTTCCCTTCCCTTAAGAAGACAAGAGACCTAGAGAAATGGCTCAAGCAGCTAAACCAATATTTTTAATTGATTTACAATTTATGATGATGGATTCTTTCGAGGAACTTATTAAAGCTACAGTACAGGAGGCAGTCAAGGAGGCTTTTCAAGAGAAAATACCTAGACCGGGTAGAGATACAAGTGATGATTTTACCCTGGCAATGAAATTTGTGGCAACTAAGTCTGGTGAGCTGGAAGAAAAATCAAATCAAGTTATTGCTGATACAGTTGGTCAAGTTCAAGAAACAATGACCAGAGTTGATGAAATGGAGGATCAAATCAGTTTAATGCAGTACAGATCAACGGAATTCGCTTTAAGGGGAAATGGTTTAGAAATGTCTGCGAGAGAAATGGGAGTCCAGCTTATGTTAACTATACCACAAACTGACAAGATCTACCAGGTCAACTTCTGGATTGCTACACAAAAACAATTGCCAAGAGATGTTGTGATTTGTCTCTCCTTGAGTTGCTTCAAATGGACTAGGAGATGTGGCAGTCCCAATTTAGGGGGGAGGGGTAAAGTTGAAAGTGAGGGGGAAATAATTTCTTATCATTATCAAAGTATTTGATTAATTGCTAATTGGTGGTATTTTTTGATGTACTAGTTGTAGAATCCCTGGTTATGAAAGGAAACTATTGGATTAATTATTAATCCTCAAATGTTTTGTTTCATTGTTCATTTTTCATGATCATTTGGTGTTGGAGCTCATTTTGTTTTTTAATTTCCTCCAATTGTTGACTGAGCTTTTCTGTTTCTAGTTTTGATTCAGTGAATCTCTCCCTTACTTCTTCATGATTTTTTGTAAAGATTTCTTGGAGTAGAGCAAATTGCTCTTGTGCTGTTTATGTGTGGGATAATTTTTTTCCTTTTCTTTTAATACCATACTCTATATCTCTACATCTTGCAACATAGTCCTTAAATCTGTAGTCATCCATATCATATAAATTCTTAACTATGATTGATGCCTATTTGAATAGAATGTAAATTGTTGTTTTTTCATATTGGCCTCTCTCCATGTGTCTTTTAAGCCTATTTTCTCAGCCATATTTAAAAATGTCTTTGGTAAAGACCTTTCTTTGTTTTTTTTACTATTTTTATAGTCCATCTTTGCATCCACCACCACATTAAGGTCAGCAAATAGGCAGACATTGTTGTATTCCAAGTCTGTAATCTTTTCATAAAGTTCCTGATAAACTTTTTCTTGGTTTGTATATGGTGAATAAATAACTTCTAACAGTGTCTTTTTTGTTGTAGAAAGAGCCTCAACTGCTCAGTGAATATAAATTGACTTGTTTTGAAATATAGTAAATTTTCAGTTTCTACCTCTATGAATGTGTCTAAGAGGCTCCAGCATTGTGAAGCCTGACAGTGTCACCTGCTTAGAAAAGTCTGCAAATAAATTATAGGATAGAAGATCACCTATCCAATCTACATGTTTACCAATTATTATGCTTAAAGTATTAATATTAGAATATTGATACATATTTCAACAGCTAAAATACATACCTTTTGGCCATGGAAAACTTCTTAACAATAATATCAGATATCATCTCACTTGTTACTGGCAGTTCAGCAAGCCCTAAAAAATGGGGCAAAGAGTAAGAGACAATACTTTAATTGATCTAAAGGAAGGAAGGTTTTTAAAAAAGGGAAATGAAAATAAAGAATTTCTGAAACCACTTTCATTCAGTTAAATTAAAACATTCTATCAAGAATGGATGGAATAATCTTTTCCTCTATGATATTCTATGCGTAATTAAGGCTGGTCAAATGGGAAGAGTTCTGAAGATAGTCCATATAAGGAGGTTCATCCAATGGCAGCTCTCATTGGATAAATATTTTAATGCCAGAAAATAAATGTCGAGTACCATTAAAGTATGCATTTCTAAGTATGGTTTGTAATTTTTATTCTGAAAGTATAACTGGTTTCAGTTGATGTGTTGTTCAGACTGTTATAAGAATTCAGCTGACATAATTGCTTAATCCAAGAGCAAGCTATTGGATTATTTCAGTACAAATTAGTTAACCATGATAAAAGTATAGTGGAAACTCAGTCCCCAACATTAGTATCTTAATATCCAGCCAAACTTTGAAAGAGCTTACCCTTAAAGACACGTGTGGCCCAGCGAGCTTGCAGTTCTGAAATAGGCATGATGGCCCCCAGTGGCTGCACAAGACCAATGATTGCTAGTGTGGGTTTCTCCAGATGAGGTGGGAAGACAAACTTATATAAGGAGATCTGATTTTCAACAACTCTCATAAAGTTTCCAAGGAAAGGATATGAGAAAGTGTATCCTGTAGCAAAGATAACACAATCTATATCCTCTTCCTTAGAACCATCTTCAAAGATGGCAGCAGTATCAGTAAACTCAGTGATGTTTGATTTTATGATAACTTTTCCTGAAATAATGCAATTTGGGAGGTCATCATTCATGGTTGGATGCTGGCTGCGAAATCTGTAAGAGGAAAAACAAAATGTTGTTAGTGATGCAAATAACTAAAATAATGTCAATTAGAAACTTTGCCAATAAGTAAAATTAGGAAGGTGATCATAGAAATAGTATAACTAGCTATCATAGCACAACTTAGCATAACTACCAAAGGGAGACTCTATATTGTCCATAGTTTAAGTATCCCTTTGTAGGGTTTACTCATAGTTTGTTATTGAGTCAACTGAATATTCCACTGACTTCTGGCATCTCATTCTCTTAACTCTTAAGTTATCTGGAACAATATATTCCATCACTAAAAAAGTGAGCAGGGCAAGTCTTACTTCAGAGGAATAATTTATTTTGCAACTTTATTTAAGAGGAGAAAGAAAGAGGGAAATGTTGGCAAGGGGACATACAAATGTTCACAGACTAAAGAAAAATACAAAGTTCAATAAAGGGCAGGAAAGTTGTGCTTGAGTATTTCAGACTTTGGAACTAGGACAGGAGATTGGATGAAATCTCACCCACTATATGAGTATGCAGCCACTTAATAAATTAAATAGCTAGCATTGTTTTCAGAGTAGCCTGGGATAGATAATATGCCACTTATACACTATCCTGGGTGATTATCAAAGGATATTATGCCATTGATAAAAGTTTAATATTATCATTAAGATGGTATATCATGGCACTGCGGTGAGAAGGGTTTGAAATGCTTTAATTGTTTTATTGATTTTGTGGTGAGTCATGTATGATTATTATACAAGAGAGGCAGCCATATCTAAATATTTAAATACTTCAATAAATACTTCTAAAAAAACACTTGTGTAAAGTCATAGTCCTGGAATCAATAGTGCTAAAATGACATGAGTGCTATTAAAACAATCACTTTAAAACTGCCAGGACTGGTACTTTGAAAAGCATCACCCAAGTTTTCAATTAGGAAATGGGATTTAGAATAATTACTAAATATTTTAATACCTGTAAATTAAATTCTAGATAAGGAAAATGCAGTGTTTTGGCTTCAAGGACCACAGATTACCTATTAGTGTATTGAGAGCCCAAGAGACATACCCCCAGTCATACATTGTCCACTCTCCCCATTCCAACCTATCTAAGGTTTCTATTCCTCCAGTAACATTTTTTTTCTAATTGCTGACTTTCCACTGCACCTTGACAGCAAGAAGGCAGTAATTCTGAGTTGCACAAAAAGGAAATTGGTTTCTCTTTTGTGCTGCTACTTCAGATAACTACAATGGATGAGAAAGCTGTATCTGAACTTCTGCTTCATTCTCTAGATACCCAGAAGATTGGTTTTTATCAGAGAATGTATCCAAATATTAGGATCTAGTTATTTCAGGGCAAACAGGAGCTCAGGGCTCCTAGACTTTCAGAGGTTTGCCGTCCAGTCCAGAATTATAGGTAGCTGAGGGCCTTCGTGACTTAGATTAGACAAACTGAAAGCAGCACTTGTCAGCCCTACAAGATAGATCAAACCAAAAAACAATTGAGGGGTCCTTGGTGCTCTCTAATCTTGCTTGTTTTCTTGCAAACATTTCCTTATCCAAACTAGGTAACATCATCAGTGCTAGTAAGGAATGCTGTTTGCTGTCAGTTTATAATTTGGTTGCTGGCACTTTTAGTGTTGGTGGGAGTGGTCTTAGAGATTCTTTGGTTTGCCTGTTTACTGTTGGCGTTTTGTCAGTATATTGATTGGTTATTGTTTACTTGATTGTTGCTCTGAAGTTAACATTGGAATTAATCTAATCCTGTTCATGCCTATAGATCCAGAGTTAGCCAAAGAATCCATGATCACATTACTCCACAGCTCACCTGATTTAATTAATACACAAAGATAGAAACACCCAGGATTATGGATCTCATAAACCTCTGCTTAACTACATAATTCAAATTTGATGGACAAATGTACCAACAAATTAAAGGAACACCTATGGGATCACTGCTTTCAAGGCATATAGCAGAGGTTGTCATGCAACGTCTAGAAGCCATAGCATTTCCACAAATACAACTGAAAATATGGATCAGATATGCAGATGACACTTTCACCATAATAAAAAAGGACCAATTAAAGAACACCCACAGAACCATCAATAACATTTTTAAAGGAATCCAGTTTACTAGAGAAGAAGAAAACAACTTGCTATCCTTCCTGAACATCCTGATCAGCAGAGACCACAAAGGCAAACTAGAAACACAAGTATACAGAAAAACCACTCATGCTAACCTGGTGCTCCAAAGCAACAACCTAATCTCACACAAGAGAATTATTGATCCCTCACACCTTGGACATAATCTGTTTCAACTTCTTCCCTCTGGAAACGCTACAGAGCATTGCAATCCAAAACAACTAGACACAAGGACAATTTCCTCCTCCATGCCATCAATCTGCTAAATGACTAACTTCGACAACACTGTTAAATTATCTAGCAGGAATATATCATTATTACCCATCTCATCTTTCCTATTACTTATTACTTATTACCTATTGCCTATTCTCTTATTTTTGTCTTATAATTGTCTTATAATGACAATTAACTTGTTGCTTACATCTTAAAATATATAATAGTTTAGTATCCTAGTTTGACTTGTAGATTGATTATTAGTATTCTATGACTATTCAAATATAGATTGTGAAAAACCTATTTAAAAAAGTATAATATGGCATGATGAATGTGTTTTGTGCCATGATAAAATATTTTGTGACATGATGATTGTACTTTATAGCATGATGACACGATGGATGTACTTTATGATTATGAATGTATTTTATGATTAGGATCGCAGTTTCTCAATTGCTCCTAATACGTACATGACATGATGAATGCACTTTTATGGTTATGAATGTATCTTATGATTATAATTTGTCAATTATAGCCTTATGATTGTAATCAGTTTGTCAATTCTAGCCTGTATGTAAGTATAGAGCATGTACACTGGAGACAAATTCCTTGTGTGTCCAGACACACTTCATGAATAAATTCTAATTCTAATCTAAAACACACTGCAGCAACCCGGAACAGCAGAAAAAGGAAATGAAGCATCTATGCAATATATTTCAACAAAATGAATATCCAAAAAACTTTATCAAAACGTTCCAGAGCTTTCAACCTAATACAGTGCAACCAACACAAACCCTAAAAAGAATCACACTGCCATACATCAAGAATATCTCAGAAACCACCAACAGACTACTCAAGCACATGGAATCAGCATAGCACACAAGCCAATTAAAGCCCTTCAAAAAATCCTAAGCAAATTAAAAGACCCAGAAACACTAGAAGAAAAAAACAGGAGTCATTTACAACATACAATAAAAGAATTACAACAACTACTATGTAGGATAAAAAGGCAGAAGACTTGCAGAACCAATTCATGAACACCAACTAGTAGTCAGAAAACATGATGAAAATTCTTTTAATTTCACAACACATAGACAGATTTAACTATAGTTTCAATTAGGAAAATGTTACAATCCTAGACCAAGCCAAGTCCAAAACGGCCAGGGAATTTCTAGAAGCCTGGCACTCTGACAAATTAGCCACCAACAGACACATAGACATTAACAATATCTATAAACTACACAAAAGATATAATCAAGCAGCCCAAAAGGGAACAAAAATACCTCTCCATCAGCAACCAGCATCCAGATCAGCATAGATCAGTGATGGCCAACCTTTTGGACTTCAGGGACCACCAAATTAATGATTTTAAATCCCGCGGACCACTAATATGATTTATTTTAAAAGATACTTACTTTTGTAAAATAATGGTCAGAGAACTTTTATTGTATTAATATAGAAGGCACCTATTTAATATAACAAAATTAAAAAGCTTATTTAATTATAACAAAATCATAAATGTTTATTTAATCATAA
>JANHFO010002153.1:87039-102283 GCA_032468095.1 Pareas carinatus
TATAGTTCCTTTCGTATGTAAAATCCACAGCTTCAAACTATTAACGAGCTGTTAGCCAGAGTTCCACTTTGAACAAAAGGCTTTCACTCTCACTTCAAACGGTTTCATTTTCACAGCCATCATGCAGTGCCATTTTCGATACAATGTAACTCTCCATTCCTTTTTTAAAAAAACTTAATCCACTGAGCTAAGTCGGAAAAAAAAACTTGCCAGAAATCCTGCTTCTGCTCTATCCGTTTCAGAAAACTGTAGTAAAAAAGATCTTGATCAGAGATGGTTGCGACGTTTTCTTCTGCATAAAGCAGAATCGTCCTGGATGCAGAGCTTCTGCCAGATCTGCCTGGGGAGCTCTCACCCTTTCGGCCCCAGGAATAAATTCAGGGGCCTCAGGGAAGCTCTAACCGGATCTGGCTGCTCACCTTTCCCTCTTCTCCTGGGAGAAAGATTTTTCCGCCGCTTGACAGCTGATTTTCGTCTGTCAAAGCAGCTATACGTGATCGCGGGGCTGGCGGACCTGAAGAGTTCATCTTACAGCGTCTGCGGAGCCACCGGAAGTCCCTAGATAAGTAAACTTTAAAAGGCTGGAATTTAAGTAATAAACTCATTGAGAATGAATGATCAAAGAAACCTGGTATCAATATCTGGCCAAGATGTTAACTTAGAGTCATTAGAGTTAGCTGCATGCAACTAAATTGTTTCCTCGGTAACAGCTAATAAAAAATAGATGTGTATCAATTGTGCATTTGCTATCCAATTTTTCATTTAGCAGAAATATATTTATGTAAAGTTGAAAAAGAATATCTGTCTCCGTCTCTCACACATCTATCTATACAAAAATCAAAATCAAGTGGTAAATCATTCAGCTATTATACACAAATGGCATTTATTGAACTTAATTCAGATAGTCCTTGAATTAGGACCAAAATTGAGCCCAAAATTTATGTTGCTAAGTGAGAAATGTGTTAAGTGAGTTTTGTCTCATTTTACAACTTTTCTTGCCACATTGGTTAAGTGAATTACAATTGTTAAGGTAGTAACATGGTCGTTAAGTGAATCTGACTTCCTCATTGACTTTGCCCATCAGAAGGTTGCAAAAGGGGATCATATGATCCCGGGATACTGCAGCCATCATAAATATGAAATAATTGTCAAGCTTCCAAATGTAAATCATGTGATCACGAATTGCAATGATCATAAGTGTGAAAAACGGCCTTAAATCACTTTTTTCAGTGCTGTTGTAGCTTTGAACAATCACTAAATGAACTGTTGTAAGTCGAGGACTCTACCTGTATGCCCTGCTTACCTGATGTGATCATGCAGCAGCTGCTGCCTGAAACCTCAGCAGAGTGCCAAATCACATAGAAAATATGGCAGAAGTTTACAATCAGTTAAACAGTATCATATTACTCTGATAATATATCAGAAGGGTCAAATTGAAGATTAAGGTTTATGTTCTACTTTTGGTATTTCATAGTGAACTATTTTTTTCTTTCAAACTTAATAGTTGCTCAAAAAAAATATATAAAGGGGTTGAGGGTAGCTATTTAACCCTGCTCTATGATAATATTCTTGCATTTGGGGACTGTTGGCAGGACAATTTGCAGGAACTGCCTGCTGCTTCAACATATAGCTGACTGCCATGCTGTCAGATCCTACTTTTCTCCTTGTCCTGCTTATCAGCACTGCCAGTTCACTCGTCCTCCAAAAACGATAGCAATGGAAGGCACAATGATTTCTGATCATCTTTCCATCTTCTCAGGAGTAGCAAAGATAAAGTCAGGACTGCTGGCAGATCAAGCATTCTGCAACCAACCACTCAATCTCCACATCCACGTTTAGCTACCAGACAAAACTGCTGGCTAGAGCTTTCATTCTAGCAATGCTAGGATGACAGTCATGTAATGTTGTTAAAATTTGCTTTCATAATTGACTTGATATAATGACTCTATCGTCCCATAACAGACAATCACTTTAAACTGCAAGTTCATTCCGTCACATTACAAACGGTTTACATTTTTCTGGTACCGGGCCTTTTGGCCATCTCCTCCATACACAGTTCATGACAGGCTTCAGGGTGGGGTCCCTCACAGAGTAGGCAGAAACCTCGGCCGAAGTAATCAGAGCTGTGCCCAAACAGTCCATCAGCAACCCCAAGCACTCCAACTCTAGCTTGTCCTCAGTGTCAGGCAAGGGGCAGTAGCTTAAAGCATCCGCATGCCCCACCACCAGCCTCGGGTGGTGAACCAAAGAATGGAAATAAGCAACTAAAATAATTGACCAGCAAGTGAGTCTGGGAGACAAGGCAGGTGGAGTTGGCTTGTCCCCAGCCAACATTCCTAGTAATGGTTTATGGTTGGTGACCAAAGTAAAGTGCCTGCCAAACAAGTATTTGTGAAAATGACGGACAGCTGCTACCAAGGCAAGCACCTCCTTGTCTAGCTAACTATAATTCCTTTCCGCTGATGATAAAGTCCTAGAATAGAATGCCACTGGACCCTCAGTGCCATTAGGGTATGTATGACTGAGTACTGCCCCAATGCCAAATGGGGAGGCATCGCAAGTTAGTACCAGTGGTAAAGTTATATTATAGTGGACAAGGAAAGCTGCATCCTCACGTTCTCCCCAGACCCAGGGACTCTTTTTAGACAACAGCCTGTGTAAGGGGTCAGCCACAGTGGCTTTGTTTTTAAGAAAAATGTAATAAAAATTTAAGAGCCCAAGGAAGGCTTGCAATTCCATTTCATTAGAAGGAGTAGGGGTCCATTTTATGGCCTCAATGTTCTCGTTGATGGGGTGAATACCTTTATCATCTACTTGGTATTCTAAGAATTCAACTTAAGGAATCCCAATTTGGCATTTTTCTTTGTGGAGTTTAAGCCCAATTGACTGAAAGGTCTGAAAAACCTTTTGTAATCAGGACAGTAGTTGGGGTTTGTCTTCTGCTGTGATGAGAATGTTGTCGAAATAAGGCATGACACCAGGAATCTTATGCAATAACCTTTCCACAATGCTTTGAAAGATTCCTTGGGCCATGCTTATTCCGAATTGCGACCTTGTGACTCTGAAGGCACCACAGTGAGTCACAATGGTTTGTACCTCAGCCATGGTGCTGTCAACAGGGAGTTGGTTTATTGTTTCCCCATTACGCAGCATTCTATGTCTAAATTCGTACCTTTTTACAAATTTGCACGGAGCGGGGGCATAGTGTGCCTGCAAACATTTTTTAAGCCTGTCCATGAAATTGTCTGCAGCGTGTTTGGTTCGGCCATAGTTCTTCCAGAATCAAAAACTTCATGACCACAGTGGCTAAGAAAAAGCACTTTCTATTGGTTGTCCATTATATTTGGGGTTTTGTGAGCTTCAATAAAAAAATCCAAATGTATCATATACACATCACAAGTTTCTTTCGCTGGATCGTAGGGAGTAGGTGGGTGGATTAGTGATATTATTTCAGCAGTTGTTCAATCTTCACACTTCCCACCGCTGATCCTTTGTCCTTTTCATCCAGGGATCCCACCCTCGTCACCAGGTGAAAGATCAGGCAAAAGAAGCAAAGGCCAGAGACTTGGTAATGATAAGAATGTTTAATAAACAGGCAGGAAACAGTTAACTTTAGTAAAACTCTCCACAATCAGTACTAGCCTTCTTAGGCTTAAATACTGGCACATGGCGTGCTCTATCCAATTAGATATTAGAACCGGGCAGCCGACAATCTCCTGCCGCTGGGGGAAAACAAACACTGATTGATTGTTTCCTCCAGCAGGAACCACTGACTCCAAGATCCAACATGTAGGCAACCATTATTGTGAACCAACATCACACTGGAAGTTAGCAAGCCTCGATGCTTGCATTGCACCGCTTCAATGATGACATACACTTCATGATGCTGTTACAGTGTGGCTTCATTCCCAGTAGGAAGATTTCTTTGCAGAAGGAATTTCAAACCTTGTAAGATGTTATGAAAAGTGCCTCAATTTGAATGGCGATTATGTCAAAAAGTAATGCGATGTAGTAGTTTTCTAATGTGTATAATAAAAGATCTGTATCTGTGAGTGTCTGTCATTGATAACCAAGGGAAGGTTTTTTTCCAAATTGCCCTCTTAGCAGCCCTCTTTTCATCCCTCCACACATACTAACAGCTTCCTTTCCCCCTGTTTTTCCTTCCTTTTTCATGTTGAAACTGGCAGAATCTGTGACTATCATACTTTCCCTATTTCAAGAGACAGTAAATAGGAATTTTATGAAGAGCAATTTAGCTTGTCAAATCTGAGACTAATAAGAGTAATTTCAATCCTGCAAAGAAGATATCCTTACATTCATGTATCAGATCACTAGCTTGCAATACCCATGCTCCGCTATGGTGATACCCCTGTGCCACATCAAACCTGAGGGAATCACTCCCCCCTCTTCCTTCCCCCTCACTCACCCATGCCTCACATGGCAGTAGAGCAGCTTTGTCACCTTAAAGTCTCTCCCTCTCGCTGGAGCTCGCTTCGCCGACCCCAATTGGGCCGACCCAGCATGGGTGCCCCCACCTATGCTGCTGCTTTGGAAAAGCAGTTGTTTTGGTGGCAAAGAGGAACTCTGTCAATCAGCTGGAGTCTCTGAGGCAACTCAGCGCATGCACAGTCACTTTGGTGGCAAAGAGGAACTCTGTCAATCAGCTGGACTCTCTGAGGAAACTCAGGACGTGCACTATCACTTTGAAGGTCAAGAGGAACTCCACCGATCAGTTGGAGTCTCTGAGGCAACTCAGGGCATGCAGAGTCCGAGTTTGGCAATAAATCTTAAATGACTCGAGCAAAAATTAATATTTTAACAATCCTTTCTTAGTGAGTGCGTAAATGCCAAGACAAACATATCTACCAAATTTCAGGTTTGTAACTTTAATAGTTTTAGAGATCTCATGATGAGTCAGTCAGTCAGTGAATGAGTGAATGGATTTCATATTTATATATATAGATGGATCAAGAGGTTCCCCTATTCAAAATTTGTCTGCAACTTAGACATTACTTTAGACTCACAGCTCCTGCTCAAAGAGCAAGTGGCAGATGAGACCAAGAGAATTTGGTACAGGTACATCTAATGGACCAGTTTTATCTTTTCCTGGAGTGGGAAACCTTTCAAAAACTTGTTCAGCCTTAGTCATAGCACAAATAGATTACTGTAACATGTTCTAAAGCTTCAAGTGGTCTTTTATGACACTTAATGTTCTACATGGCACTGTCCTAACAGACCACTCGGAAACTTCAGCTGATACAGAATGCAGTGATGCAAACCATGAAGGGCATGACTTGTTATGCCTATAAGACTTCACTGCTCTGCAAACTGTGCTGATTACCAGTTGGCTTTGGGGAACATTTCAAGGTGCTGATTATTACCTAAAATGCCCTTCATGTCACAAGGCTTGATTATTTGAGGGACCACTGGACCCTGCTGTTTCTACCTATCCAGTGACATTAGGCAGAGTGGACATGCTTTGGGTTCCATTGATCAAGTAGTGTTGTTTTTGCTTCTATGCTGCCGTATTTGTCCTCTGGAATGATATTTCCACAGATGACTTCCTCCTCTTCATAATAGCCGGGAAGCTATTATAGTCTAAACCAGTGTTTCTCAATCTTGCCAACTTTAAGATGACTGAACTTCAACTCCCAGAATTTTTCAGACAACATGGAAAAATGTATATAATAAATAAAACTATTCCATAAAATTTGACTGGATTGATCAAAAGTTATCTTCCTTGACACTTAGTCCGGGTGGGGGGGGGAGAGAGATTAGGTTTTTAAGCTATTTTCAGTTCACAATTTTTCTTCTGCTTTATTTAAATGTGAAGGAACCCCTTCTGAGGAGACTTTAAACTGATGGAAAATAAAAATAGAAGTAGCACAATCTACCTCCTCCAACAATCAAAAGCCCTAAACAGATAATGAAAATAAACATCTTGATAATAAATTAGCGTGGCTGTGTAGCATTTTGGATTTCATCCAAAAATCTGCTTCTAGTTGTAAATATAGTATCTTCTGGATTAGTTTAAAGCAGTTGCATTTTCATCTCATAGGACTAACTTTTTAAAAATTTGCAGACAGGACATGTTGCATAGTCCAAAGCACCTTTTTGTTTAAAGTCCAAAAAATTGCACCACTGTAGAAGACAGGGAAATAGCTGTACTTTCTTGTCTTATTCTTCAGGGAAAGAAAATATATTAAAATTGTAAGGCAGATTTTAGCACCAATAAGGTAAATGTGAAAGCCTTCTAATAGAGGTTTAGAGAGCCAGAAATATATTTTCCTATAATCAGCTTTTTTTTCAATTGGATAGTAAAGTTAGTGTCACCAGGCAAACATGTTCTAGAATGCATGTTAAGGACATCACAAATAAAATCTACAGAAATACACACCATTAGGCAAATCTCTTTTCAACAAATCATCAGGTTTTAAGATTTGCAGGGTTCTTTAAGTGGGTTCTTTCCCTCAATGAAGGTTTAGACAAAACGTGGCTGCCTCCCTCTGAAGAGTGAATATGCCACCTTCTTCCCCTTTGCCTGTTCTATTTGGCTCCTCCGGCATC
The DNA here is from genome assembly GCA_032468095.1 of Pareas carinatus. Classification (NCBI taxonomy): domain Eukaryota; kingdom Metazoa; phylum Chordata; class Lepidosauria; order Squamata; family Pareidae; genus Pareas; species Pareas carinatus. The sequence continues at coordinate 93,607 of JANHFO010002153.1, forward strand.
CTGAAGATCTTACGCCAATGCAGCTCACTTTGACAAGGTAGATGATGTCAGCCCTTTGCTCTGACAAAGTACACTGCAGAATGCACCTCGTTGTGGTGAAGCAAAAATTCTTCAGACAGGCCTACAGTCTTTTTTTTTCTCTTTAAGTGCAAAATAAGCATCTTAATTAGTCCACTTGGTAGTGTTCAAAGACCTTTAGGAACCTCTGAATCAGTATATATAACTGCAATTTTTACCGTAATTTCTGTTGTTGGAGGTGGATAAACTATATACTCAATTTGGAAAAATCTCCTAATTAATATTTAAGCATATTTTGAGAAAGCTTATTGAAACAGAAGAAAGAATAAATCAGAATCAATTATACACAATACAGAATCTCTATCCCACTCCCCCTTTTTTGAAACTTGTAATTATTAGTAAATGTTAAATCTTTGGAAAGTTATATTAAAATGTTCCGATCCTAACCAGTTGAAACTGAAGCTTTCTCCATTTGTCTTCAGTTTGGGTGATTTTATGAACTACATACATATTGTTTTGAACACCATTTCTCTAACATTTTAACATCAGAAAGTATACCTTCCTTTTCCAGATATCCGTATTACTGTATTAATTTGGATTTACACCATTCATCATTCATCAATTCCAGTTACATTTAGGGCTCTGTAATTTTATTTTTTGGAAATCTTTTAATGTCTTTTGTTCAACTGGGACTGTTTCCATATGTTTCATGATGACTTCCATGAAGAATAGCAAATTGATTTTGGTTGTCTACTAACCATTCTAAAAAAGGCCACCATAGATAATTAGTGCATAAATAATTTAGCATTGCTTAAATTAAAAACACATCTAAGAAGAATATGGGTAAAGGCAATTCTTATACATATTCTGTAAATATTCTCCCTCTATTATGTTGGCACACATCAGATATCACTTTATTGTTGTAAAAATCTAAGCACAAAAGTATAAAACAAAAAAAACATATTTTTATCCCTTCCAGATATTTCAGAGTCCAGCATCTAAAATTCCTGAGCTTGTTGGAGAAGATTCAGTACTATAAATTTCTGTTCACATCACAATGAATATAACCTGATCTATAACAATATATACAGTATTTGGTGCATCGAGGTCAGGCAGAGTGCTTAGGAAGAAAAACATAAGATGCTATATTCTATTGAATCAATTCTATATTGTTAAAACTGGCCTGATACCAAAGCACACCTAACCAGACAAGTGGGTTGGGGAAGAAGCAAGGTAACATATTATGTAAACGTATTGACCCCAAGGAGTTATATTTATTCTAAAACAGATTCACTCAGACATATTCAGTCAGTTTGATTGGTTGGTTGATTGATTTAAATAGATGCCATCAAGTTGGTGTTGGTTCTTAGCATGTAGCTAAATTTTTTCTAGGACAATCTGTCCCTGGTTATTTTGGTCTTATAACAGTGCACCTGGCACCAGCTCAACTCAATCTATGTTCAGGTCTAAGTCTATGTTTTTCGGAAGAAGAATTGTTTCATTTTCTTCTTTGCAGTACTAACCCAACTGAAAAAATGAGAAAAGAATGAATATAACTGCTAAACAGATACTTATTAAGTATGATACTTTTCTCACTAGCAGATCTTAGTATAATACAGTCCTATGGTGATAAAAAGAACTGCTGGCAGAATGATGGGTAAAAGAAATTTAGTCTTCCCATTTTCTCACGGGTTTTCGTGCAGACTGGTGTCTTGTACCACAGATATAACCAGAACAAGGTTTTTTCAATCAAACGTGGAATACAATAAACATAGGTAGTACCAAGAGTAGAGGGGAAAACTCGCCTTGCTGGCCATTTCCATGACACTATAAATAATAAGTGGTTTGTTTATTTAGTTATATTCAACCAATCTTTATAGTTTTTCTGTTATGCTTTCACTTTGTTTGGCTTTTTTTGTTTAATACTATAGTTACTGTAGTATACATACACTTGATCTATTTCAGGATCTAATCCCATATACTATAAATATATACTGTATTTATATCTATAAGTCTCATTGAGTTCAATGGGCTTTACACCAGAGTTAGCATATACAAAATTGCATGTTTAGTCATAGTTGAAGTTGAAAGCAGGTCTGATTAACCATAAAAGTAGTTTTAAATAAATAGGTAAAAGATTGAGTTGTGACCTCTGGGGGAGGTATGGCAAACTCAAGTTGCTCTACAAAAGAAAAGCCAATGATAGTTTCAAAGATCAAGATAACAAAGAGATCAGTTCTTTCGAACTTTTCCAGATAGATTTATTTGTCTGTTACACTATTTTCATTATTTATTTAAATGTATTATACCTGCCCACATTCATAGACTATCATACCATGAAATTATTGTCACTTCTGAGCAACCTACTAAATAGATTTTCTTCATTTTACAAACAGCAATAAATTCAGCAAAAAAGATACAGTCGTTAAATATTGGATTCATAATCTAATCTAGAATTAGGTTGCTGGTTCAAAAAGAAGAAATAAGAAAATATTATTACTCCTACTCTTTATCTATTCTCTTCAAGATCATTGTTCCATACTCCCATAGTCTTCCTAAATGCATGAGCATTAAAACAATTAAATTATTATACAATTACAAGAAAAGGTTGGGCTAAGGTGAAATGCCTTCCTCTGTCTAGAAGAAAATTCTCCAGGAGAGAGCTCTTACTAAAAGTCATGGAATTCACTTAGTACGGGTTCCATTTATATGGACTCTTGAAAGTAAAAAGCAATTTATTTGCTGCCACTGAAAAGCTCAAGGAAATGTGTAGTGTGTGATGATATCAGCACAATTTACGGTCTCACTGAACTGCTCAGGAAAAAAACAAGAGAATCCTATTACTGCAAACTTTTATATTGTCAAGCTTGGAAATTTAGCATCTCACTGAAGTTTTCAGTTCTGTTGATATTCTTGACTAATACATCTAGGTTAAAGGCAGTTCAAGGCTATTCACATAGGATATGATTTCACAATACCAATCTGAACCATTAGATGCCTGATCCTGGTTTGCATTCTATAGTTTACTTTTAATGCTTGGTGGCGTTATTCAAAGGATATCAGATAGTGATGTCATATCTGTGGCCATTTTACTACCTTTCTTTTGATAGCACAGTCTTGTAGTGGACAATATTTGATATTAAGCTCTTAAGATCAGAGCACCAAATCCTGATTGCTTCTCTTGAACATAAATAGTATGTTCATTTAGAAAATATGGTGGAACTTATTTCAAGGTGTTGGTGACCACCTTTAAAGCGCTCCATGGCTTAGGACCCAGATATTTACAGGAGCGCATTCTACCAGCTAATACCTCCCACTGACCTGTACGCTCCCACACCCTATGGAATGACCTCCCCCCTGAGATTCGAACAATCTCCGACCTCCGTGCTTTCCGCCATGCAGTAAAAACACATCTTTTTAGCCTAGCCGGTTTGGCCTGATCACAAGCCCCTCTGTGAATTTTTTAAAATTACGAATATTAAATTTTAATTTGGTTTTAAATAGGTTTTATTATCAGTTGTCTAAATTTCCCAACCATTTATTATATCTTGTTTTAAATGTATTTTAAATTGTGTATGTTGTATTATATGTCTTTTGTGTTTTTATTGGCTGAGTTCCTTCGGGGAGAAGGGCGGTATAGAAATTTAATAAATCTAAATCTAAATCTGACTTATGTTTTAACACCAAAACCATCCTAGATTCAAGAAATTCTCTCAAGCAGCAGCACTTTAAAATTTAATTATGCAAATCTATTTGTACACACACATACTCTTCAACAGACTGAACAGTTATCTTAAGGATGGCAGTAAAAATATAGTACATATTTAAGCAAACCAGTGTTCTGCTCTCTGCAAAATTTCAACAATAGCATTTGTCTGTTTGTCTGTTTTACTATGACTGTACACTGCCCTGAGTCTTTCGGGAAAAGGGTGATATAAAAATCTAAGTAATTAATAAATAAATAAATTTGTCTCTGCGAAAATCTCATGTACTGTGTCACATTGTATGTCTCCAGATTAAGCAAAGCACAGCACACAAAAATGTTTTTATGAATCAATTCATTTTTTTCCTTTTAGTCCTAACATTTCAATATATAAAAGCATTTTACTTCATATAAGAATTTGATTCTTTCAGCTAAATAGCTCTGCAAGTGGCATTCAAATAAATATATCCCCCTTTCTTTCTACTTCTACTTTAGATAAGAATGATATGCAATAAATTTATGGCCTAGATTAATGTACCAGATCAAGATTAATTAACTTCCTGCCTACAAAAACAAACGTTTTGCTACTCTTGTAGTGTGTACTTATCACTATTAATTTTTACTATATTCCCCATAGAGTTAATCAAAGGCTTTAATTAAAACATAGCAACAGTCTCTAATGCTAGCACAACTTTGATTTTTGAATCTTCTCTTTCTGAAATCTGTGCGCTTTCACCTTGTGTTATATCTGGGACTTACCAGACTTCCTGGAGCCGAAGGCAGCAAGTTCCCCAGTCTGTGTGGGCTGTTCTAAAGGAGTAGAAATAGTCTGCTAATTCCTGATTGGTTAAGGCACGCTTATGCGTGCCAAGTATAAAAGACAGCAGCAGGGGGTTCCCTGCTGCTGGAGTTCTCAGTATTGCTTGTGTTTAATAAATCCTGGTTTTTTGAGCACCCATGTCTTCAGTCTCCTCTGTCCCACGATACTACACCTTGCATAGCAATATCTTTGGAAACTTCTTTCTGGTGATCTTCCATTGTCCAGGCCCTTCCGTACCCCCAGATTCTATTGAACTCTAGCTTACTTATCTCCTGGTGTGATGCCTCATTATTTTTGTTTCTCTCTTCTACATTTCTCTACAGTAATGAATGGAGATTACATCTGATTGAGATATAAATGAGCATGATAGACAGTATAGATCTATGGTACTTTGAACATTCACTGCATTTGGGCTAACAACAACCCATGTGTTGTGATGATGATGATGATGTTATCCATTCAGACATGTCTGAATTTTGGTGATTCAATGGGCCAAGTCTCTCCACATTTTCAACAGATAATGCTGATCAATGCAGCTTTAAAGTAGACTTTCCAGGATGTGTCTTCCATTTTGGATCTTAAGATGGGAAAAGAACCTCTTTGATATATAAACTGGAATTTAGTGATAGGTTTCTGGATTCCAGAGAATTAGAAAAATCAATGGATGTTCTCTGAGTTAAGGACCAAGTCAGATTCATCCTCAACATCTCTGTTGAAAAGTGGGAATGGGCCAGACATGCACATGTCACTAACAAATGACACAGTGCTGTTTATTGCTATACAAAGGTTAATACAAAGAGTATTTACAAGAATTTTAGTCAATACAATATTGGATCTATTTTAGATTTAATCAGTACATAATCTATATCCTTAGTGTCCAAGCATAAATATATACTTTAATAAAATCTAGCTGTACAATATAAGAAAAAATAACTAAATGGCTTAAAATTTGGGTCCTGCCAGGTTCTTCCTCCTCCCACACTTATGTATCTTCAGCACAGACCTGGAAATACAAATCACTTCTTCTTTTAGCATACACTTGCCTAGTTACAGCATCTGAACTACTGCTTGGCCCCTGACTACAGTAAAAGGCTGCATTTTCCTCTTTTTTATTTATTTTATTTTATTTGTTGCGATTTCTATACCGTCCTTCTCCCCAGGAGGGACCCAGGGCGGTGTACAGCCGTATAAAAAACATAACAGGGTAACAAAAGCATATAGACAGGACAAATATTTACAGAATTTAAAACCAATTAAAAGGACAATATAGTAATGGCTGAAATCCAATGATAAGACCAATTTAAAACTAATTAAAATACGAAAATCTAAGTTCACAAGGGAAAAAGGTAAAGATGTAAAATCAGGCCAGCCCGGCCTTTATGAACAGGTAGGTCTTGAGTACTCGTCGGAAGGTTCGGAGGTCCGTGATATTTCGGATTTCCGTGGGGAGGTCGTTCCAGAATGTCGATTACACAGCAGGAGTCACCAAGCGAGAAAGGGGGTGAATTAGGAGCTGCTGCTTATACGCTCTTGGTCCCTGGCTAATTGTAATAGGTGTGGCTCAGTTTGTTTCAGCTGGCCAACCATTCAGTAAACCAACCTGTAGTGTTCTTAAAGGGAACCCATATAACGCTAACAGTCCTAACCTTTAGAAATATGTCCTAACCTTTAGAAATATGTCCTAACCTTTAGAAATATGTCCCAACCTTTAGAAATATGTCCTAACATTTATAAATATACTAACATTGTACTAACATTTATAAATACATTCACATACTAAAAATACTAACCTGAACCTACAATAGAAAATTAGGAAACTGTATTTGATTACTTTTAGAGTATTTTTTTGGAGGGGAAGTTCCAAATGTATGCTCCAAAAAATATTTCCTATAGCTAATGTCAAGACCAAGAATACAAAAAGATAGATTTTCTAACTATGTAAACTGATGAATATCAGTAAAGTAAATGGCAATGACTTAGATTCAGTTTTATTTCTATTTAGAGGAAGACTTTTAAAACCAGTGAAATTTTATATTTAAACATAATCATGTCTGAATCTAATTCTTTGCATTTTGGTGCCATGACTTATATATTACAACTTTATTGATCTCAGTGTTTCTATATGGCAGATGAACAATTGGAGTATCATAATGATACTCAAAGAGAAATTTCTAATATGTATCACAGTTGTATTCATCTCCAATTCATATGCTTTGAGTGAATCTTTCAAAGAACCACACTGAGATCTGAGAAATGGCTTGTGCTGTGTTTCTTTTACTTCTGCCTATGTCTGAAACTCATACTTTTCAAACACTATTATCTCTTGTTACAATGATATTTGAAAAGCATAAGTCCAACCTCCAGTTTCCAAGAAAATTCCCTTCATTTCCTACACACAATAAAAGACCACATTCTACCTTTTTTTTAACTGCAAAGCATGTGCTTATGGGCTTTATATCTTGTTTATCTTACTAGGATTGAAATTAATTACTTTGTTCCACCAACCTACAATTATCACCTGTCCATTCAAACTGTTGCATCTGTTAGATGTATAATGTTTAAAAATTATCTACTTCTTAAATTTAATGAACTGGAATGCTGACCCAGAATTGTGTACCATCATGTGAACGCATTAGGCTGAGGAGTCACAAATAAATGTATATAATTAAATAAAGCTAACGTCATTACTACTTATTTCAGAGAATAAGTATCACTAGTCAGGGGAATGGCTAACCAGTAAGAGTTCATTTAATCCTTTTCGGAATGCTAACATTGCCTTCTAATCATTTTCAAATAAAGAATTATGAGGATGTACTCTTAAATATTCTGTGAGAAAAAGATACATTATTTTACAAATACTGTACCACAATTTATGTGGTTTTGTTTGCACTCATATGTGCCTATATGTATGCTTGAATAGTAGAATACATGTAAAAGAAAAGAATGACCCAACTTAATTGGTTTTAAAGTAAACAAATCTCTTAAATTCTTCCTACACCCTTCATTCTTTCTATGATGCAATAATATTGAAAGGATATTGTTTTTATTGCAGTTTGTCAACCATAAATATTTAGAAATAATTTTCATGTTTATGGCCACCTGGTACTCTCCATATGTTTTGGGACTTCAATTCCCAAACATAATTCCTTTCTGCAGGAAGTCTGACTTACAAATATAGTATAGTAAACACATAATTCTTGCAACTTTAAAAACAACAAATGATATTAAATTTTATGTTAATGCGTTTCCCACTGTCTTGAGACATTCGTTGCACTCTACTTCCTCTCAAGAGAGCCTGTTTAGGAAGTAAATATAACCTGATATTTATATTCTTGTTCATTCACTTGAAAACCTTTTGGCTGTTAAGAAGATGCTGCTCTAACTAAGTGAAATGCTGATTTCCGATATAGTATTATTGTTCATTAGACCAAATTTATTGAAAGAATAGAAAAAAGGAAAATCTCTTGCATAGTTGTAAAAAATAGCATATTGTTCAAAAACAACACTATCCTATACAAAAAAGAAAGGTAAAGGTTTTCCCTGTCCAGTCATGACTGATTCTAGGGATGGTGCTCATCTCAATTTCTTAACCCAGGGAGTCAGCATGGTCTGAAGACAAATCCATGGTCATGTGGTCAGCATGACTATATGCTGAGGTGCATGGAATGCTCTCATATTCCCAACAAATTTCATGATTATGATCATGGTTTGTCGATTGCAGCTTATACATACTTGACAAGATGAATGTACTTTATGTTGGATCCGTATAAGGATCTGGGAGGGGATTTCCCAGGGCAGGAAATCCCCGGGACCGGATTGGCAGCATGCCAGTTCAAATACCCTATAAATAGCTCAGCCCTCGCAGTTTGAGCCCAGTTGTTACTATCTCACTGTAACTAATAAAGGCATCCAAATGCTGGACTAAGGTTACCTTAACACCTGATCAACTCGGACTGCTGGTCTATCCTTCCTTTTTATGACTCCACTTTGTAATATGGCTCCCCTATTTTTTATCTATTTATTCATTGTACTTTTAAATTTATCCCACCATCATGTATATTTATACCGCGGAGCAGCTTCGGGCGCTGAGGGATGCCCCCCTCTCTCGGTGTCAGCCCGTGACGCTGCCCAGGACC
>JANHFO010002153.1:113114-124913 GCA_032468095.1 Pareas carinatus
AGGAAGGAAGGAAGGAAGGAAGGAAGGAAGGAAGGAAGGAAGGAAGGAAGGAAGGAAGGAAGGAAGGGAAAAACCACCAGAAGAGATGGTGAAAACCTGAAGTTTAGGTCGAAGAAAATAAAAGTGATTTGTCCACATAGTTAAAGAATCAAAACGCTTGGAGAATTTGCAAGAGATTGAAGATGAAAATACTCTTTCCTGTTTGCATTTCTGAATGATCACACATAAAATCATAAAGACAAGGTTTCTTCCTTCCCACTTTCCTTCCTTTTTCCTACCTTCCCACTTTCCTTCCTTCCTTCCTTCTTCCTTTCTTTCTTTTCTCCCTCCCTCTCTCCCTCCTCTCCCCTTCCCTTCCCTCCCCTCCCATACCCTTTTTTTTAATGGAGCTGTGTGTTGGCAAAAGCAAGGATTTGCAATTGCAAATTTCAACATGCACTTTTTGAGAGGAACATCTGTCGGCTTTAATATTGGCCCCAAAGGATGTGCAGATCAAACCTGGAGAAAGAAGAAAAAAACTGTGTGTAAGGTGTGCGAATTCCACGTCACGAGTGCCCCAAGGCAAAGAGAAACACCTGAATTTAATACACATAACATCCTTGTGGCATCTTGCCCCACTTGCAAGGTGCAAACCCTGATTCTGTTTGCGTTTCAGAATAACAGGATTGGGAGGGACCATGGAGATCTTCTTCTTGTATTCGTTGATTTTTAAATGGATTTGCTTTGTTTGATCGTGAATATTCCTTCATTCTTGGGTGAAATGATACCTAATTATCAAGCGTCGAGGGCCTTGGGAAATTATGAACATAGCTCCAAGCCTGTGGTAACCTCCAATCCTATTTGACTTCAGTTACCATAATCTCTAGCCACCAGGTCCATGCTAGCTGTGGATTAACAAAATAACAGAGTTGGAAGGGACCTTGGAAGTCCTCTAGTCTAACCCTCTGCTCAGGCAGGAAAGCCTAGACCATTTCAGATAAATAGTTGTCCAATCTCTTCTTAAAAAACTCCAGTGTTGGAGCACCCACAACTTCTGGAGGCAGGTTGTTCCACTAATTAATTGTTCTCACTGTCAGGAAGTTTCTCCTTAGTTCTAGGTTGCTTCTCTCTCCTTGATTAGTTTCCATCCGTTGTTTCTTGTCCTGCCTTCATGCGCTTTGGAGAACAGTGTGACTTCCTCTACATCATCCTGTCATCCTTGGATGAGTCCTACGATGACTTTGTGACTTCGCTGGAGGTGTTAGCCAAAGAGGAAATGACTAACCTCCTTAGCCACAGGGGCCTGGGCCCATAACCAGTGTTAGCACCTTTGACTTGAGAACCAATATTAGGCACAAGCAGAGGAATCCACTATTCCAAGAAAGGAAGAGGATGAGGAAGAAGAAACCTCGATAGGGGAGGCAAGATACGAGTCTACTCCCAGAGAAAGTCCTATATTGCCTAGATGAACTACCAGAATATCATGACCACCTGATAGATATCAAACAAACATTGCACAAAATAGTCTTGAGCCTTTAGGTTACGATGAACTAAAACTATATCCTGCAGAGGAGCAAGAGGCATGGAAACTGGCTATGCAAAAGGAGCTTAACGCACTAACTGACGTGCAAGTGTTTGAGGAGGTAAAATTCCCAAAAGGGGAGAACTGTTGGCTACAGCTGAGTGTTTAAAGTGAAAAAGGATGCCAGTAGCAATATAACCCATAAGGCTCATTTGGTAGCACAAGGCTTTAGGCAAACAAGGCTAGTCTATGACGAAGTGTTTGCACCTAGTCTGAAAGCGAGCACTTTGAGGGCAGCTTTAACTCAGGTAGCAAAAAACAACTACATCATTAACCATGTGAATGTAGAGACTGCTTATTTAAATGCTCCATTACAGCACAAAGTATATATGAAAAAGCCAGTAGGAGTAGGTATCAGAACACAGGAGATACAGTTTGGTTACTGAAAAAGAGCTTATACGGACTTAAGCAGTCCAGATATGAATGGAACCAATGTATAGTTAGGGAACTGAATAGATTAGGATTTATAACTGGAATTCCTGATCCACGTTTATTCAAAAGGAAGCAGAATGTCAAGCTAGCATTTCTGCTGCTATTTACTGATGATATAGCCATCATCACAGAAACTCTGCTTAAGGCTGAGGAAATAATTAAAAATTTACAGAACAAGTTCAAGATTCACTCATTAGGTGTGATTAGGAACTATCTTGGGCTAGATATCATAAGAACAGAGAAAGGGTTTAAGATATTCCAGGTGGATAAGATCAACACATTGTTGAAGAAATACAATATGCACCAAAGTAAACCAGTTGGAACACACATGGAGAAGGGATTTACAGATGCTAACGATAGAAGCCCTATGTTTGACAAGGATATTTACCAATTCTTGGTAGGAAGCTTGTCTTATTTAGCAAATTGGTCTATACCAGACATTGCGTACAGTGTTAACCAATTTGCACGGTACACCAAAAAAACCCACAGCCAGGCTTTGGCAAGCAGCCAAGAGAATTTTAAGGTACTTAAAGAAGACAGTAAATTATTATTTGTACCTAGAGCCTGATAGAGAGCTAGAACTCAGCATCTACGCAGATGCAAGTTTGCTAGTGATGTCGAAACTAGAAAATCAACATCAGGGCTAATCATAATGCTTTGGAATGCATTAATACATTGGAGTTCAATTAGGCAGCAACACATTAATCTGTCTACCATGGAAGCTGAATTCTTGTCTGTATTATGCACAAAGCTGTTATACTTCAAACAATTGTGTTTAGATCTGAGTTTAAAGTGGATAAACCAATAACAGTGTTTGATGATAATCAGGCAGCAATTAAATTAGCTTCAAATGCTAAGGTACATACCAGATAGAAATATATGGATCTGAGATACCAAAATGTAAGACAAAGTGTGGAGAATAAGCTAATAATACTGGAATACTGTGAAAGCAAAGATAATATTGCAGACAACTTCACAACTTGCCATCTTCACGCTGGTGCTTTTGGCTTCTTACTAGTCCATATACATGTACTATTATAAACCAAAGGGGAGAATGTTAGTGTTATATGGGTTATGGTCCCTTTAAAAACCCAACTGATTGGTTTACAAAATGGCTGACCAGCTGAGTCATGCTGAATTAGGCTAATTGCTTTAAACCAGGATGTTAAGTACAAAAGCAAGAGACTTGAGAGCAGTCACTCTCTTTTGAGGATCTACGACCCTGCTTTGATCCTGCTTATTGCTGTTGATTGCTGGCCAACTTTGTTGGTGAAATTGCTATTGAAGACTACTTGCTAACTTAGTTAATAAAAAGGATTGCTTGACTGTGTATGATAACTGGACTGTTTACCTAGGAGATTGGACTGTGTTTAAACTTTCTGTATATAAAGACCTTTATACCTACTATAGCCTGTGCCTGTGTGATACTGGTTCCTATCACTACTTCTTAGCTCTGGGTGTTTTCCGTTATGCACCACCCTTGTAATCAAGGAATCTGCTTGTGCCTAATATTGGTTCTCAAGCCAAAGGTGCTAACAAAGATCATAACCAGGACATTTAACTGAGAACTATGATCAGAATAATTAAAATAATAGTCCCTTAAGTGTTAATGATGTCTGTGTAAAGCAGATTGTTGAGGAAGAGAAAGAAAATAGTAATAAAGATGCCTTCAAATTATGGATTTGGTGATAGTTACTAAGAAAAATGTAGATTGCAAGAAAAACCAAACCATTAGTACTAAGACCTTATAAAGACTGATTTTTCATTTGTGGCAGTAATTGATGAGTAGAAATTCATATGTGATGTGAATGGTTGATGAAACTGAAATGATTATACTTGGCAAAATTGGGGGTGTAGAAGAATAGGATTAAAAAGATTACTAGAAAGTAATTCAGAGCCCTTTTGATGTAGTAATTAAAAGACCAAGCTAAAACTGAGAGACTATAAGCTCTAATTTCACCTTCAACAGGAAACCAACCACATGACCTTGAGCCAGTCACTTTGTATCAAACCTAGGAAGAATTCAGTGGCAAACTAATTCTGAAATCTTGCCGAGAAAACTGCCTGGATTAGTCCAGGCAGTTGCCCAGAGTCAATACTGATTTTAAGATATTAAAAAAATCCTTGGAATTTCATTGTGGGTTAAGAGACACTAATTTATCCAAGCAGTTCCATTTGAATTAAGGGAGGATTTATTTTATGAAAATAGTGAAGTTGTAAAAGTAAGTATTGGGGCCTGTATCATGTCCAATTATTCAGCATTGATAACTACATATATCAGCATTGCTAGAGATAGTTAATCAGCAATGCTAATTAGAGTAAAATGTTCAGCAGAAATCATCTTCATAATGAGAATAAATGATAAATAAATCACTTTGAGCAACTGATAAAGTGGCACCAATATAATCCTAATGAATATCTGCATTCCTTAAAGATTTTCATATTCGAACCAGGTTATGTTTTGTTGCCTTTCTGGTACTCATATCTCATAGCCAAATGAAGTTTTATGTTTATCTGCGGCACTATTTATACTAATTTCTGTCCTATTATAAACAAAAGAAGAATGAACACCAGTACATTGTTCAGCATAGCCTGATATTGTAAGATATCCTAACAAGGTTATTACAGCAATCAATAGAGCAAAGTCTTCTGACTTAATTTTAGAAAGAAAAGCGCATAATCTCCTGTGTCTTAATCAAAGTATCTGCTTGTGAGGAAGCACTTTATGCATGCTTCTGAAATGACGAAGTATGTTGTAAGCAATAAAATTAATTCATTAAAGTAAAGATATGGGCAGCAGTGATAATGACTCCAAAGGAAAGACAGCACAATTAGGTAACCCAGGAGAAAACAAGTGGATTGGCATGGACAACCATCTTTGTCTGTGTAGTTTATATGAGGGAAGAGGGAAAGCATGAGGAGTGTTGTATATATCTTGGAAAATACTACATTTAGTTCCTCAAAGCAGATTTTATGTCCAGTGATAGGATCTGAAACTATAGCCTAAGCTGAAATTGAAATGTGAATTTTGTGTATTTGATTATGTTCAAGCTTCTTTTCTCATTGACTGAATCCGTCCATATGACTAAGCTATGGTTAATTAACCAAATTCTGTGGGTAAACCATGGTAATTTGGATTAACCTAACATGATAATCAAAAAGCAGGTAAATCACATTTTGATTTAACATGATATTTGAAATCAAGCCCTGGTAAAATCAAATAAATACTTCATTATATGCTCATAAATATAATCCAAGGAAAAATGTATAGCTACAGTATTAAGCATCATTAATGCTGATTATGCTTCCTAAACATATTATTTTATTTTACTTTTCTCCCTGAACCACGAACTGATTCAATGAAAGACTATAAAATATTGCATTCAACATTTCTAAGACAAGCATAAGTCATTATTAATATTCCCCTTAAGCAGGTTTCTAGACCACAATTCGTTTGATGTGATGTGGATTTTTATTAGCTTGTGCAGCTCCCTTTTCAAATGTCTTCCATTAATATCCAAGCTCTTTCTGAACATTTGGATATAAATCATCTTCTCTTCATATCATCTTTTAATATTACTGCGTGTTTAATTTTATGAGGTGTTACTGCAAATACCTTTTTAACATTGCATGCACTACGCTAGGGATCTATTGTTTAGGACATCTATGCTTTATTTAATATAATCTTTACCTTGACAGTGACAAAGAAAAAAAATCATAGCATTGGGTAATATGATTACTTGACATGCAGAGCTGAACCACAGTGACTAAGTCTGCATGAATCACGTCCATTTTTTCCAGAAACAGTGACTATGTAATTTCCTTTAATTACATGAAAACTCAATCACTCATTTATATGATTTAAAACGTTTTAACTGCAACTTTATAATACTTTATATTAAAAATTGAATGTAAATATTATAAAACTACCAAGAAAATCTGAATGAGATGTTGTCTTAGTGTAATAGTTTTGAACATTTCTACTTTGTTGTACAAAATCTTTATTCTTTGCAAGATAAAAAAGGAGTCACCATGCTTTTTGTCCAAAATGTTTTAAATTGTGTTTTAATTTCTAAAGATAATAAATAATGAAGAACAACAAACAACAGGATTAGAACTAATGTTAAATGGAGTTCTGCATTCACTGCTTTTTCAGCATCTTGTTGAAAATGACAGAACAGGAATTTCTGCTGGTGGAATGTAGTAGAAGAGCCTTTTCGACCACAGCCCTTATCTAACTTCCCCACAACTTCCCCAGCCTTCTAGTCTTCAAGAAGATCTTTAAAATTTGAGACTCTTTCAATTGCCAAGGGGTCCTGATGGAGTAGCTGTAGGGTGTAAGTGGTTGAGGCAGTTAAAAAACAAAAGACATCACTCCTGGTTTGCTCTGAACCTGGAATTTTATACTTTGCATTTTACCCTTTGCAATTGTACTTGTTTTCATATCTATAATTGTTTTTATATTTCTATTTTTACTACGTGGTAAACTACATAGAGTCACTTTGGACAGCAAGATGAGTGGCATATAAATTTAATAAATAAACAAACAAACATGGGCTGCAGTTGCTTGCTTGTGTAGTCTATGGTAAACACTATTGGACTGCAAATATGGTGGAATGTCCAGCTAGAGAGGTGGTGAAGTAAAGAGCTTGCAATCTGCCTGTTCCTAAGAGAATGCAGTCAGTATGGTGAGATTTGTGTAAATTAGACTAACAGCAATAAAGAAGCAAATCTGAACAGCTCATGTTGTCATTCTGATTTCTTGCGCCTGACAGCAGCTCTTCATTTGTTCTTAGATTCACTTTTCAGTAGTGCCAGGTGCTGTGTATTGACAAGATCTCTAATGTTCCATAAGCATCAAATACAAGCACCTGCCAACTGCAAAATGTTGCAAATTTGCCTGGGCTTGTAGACCAGTCAGGCGCTCCTATTGGTTACTACTAATCTGGGTCTGTATAAATATAGCTGCAGGCTGTCAAAGTGTGCTTCTGTTCTTGCTTCTGTGTTTTAGAGCTAGTTGTAACTAAACCTGTTTGTTTTGACAACAAGGCCTCTTACTTGTCTGTCCAAGGCACATTAGTGGTGACGAAGGTGGAATCGTGCTGTTGATTATCAGAAGCACCAGAGGTTTGGTCTTGCCTGTTTGGGATGATGCCCCCCCATCGTCTGCCAGCAAGCCATGCTGAAGACCAAGCCCCAGTGGTTGTGACAGAAGCCAGCTGTGTGAGGCAGTTCATATCCTGAGCCTCAATCATGGCTATGATGGGTCAGATTAAAGAATTTGACCCCACTCACTTACGAGACCCGCCTGGAGATCTTCATGATGGCCAACAAGGTGGTGGAGGACAATATGAAAACAGCCACCCTTATTTGCGTCTGCGGAGCCACTACCTTTAAGATAGCGGAAAATTTGTTTGCTCCAACTGTGTTGACTTTGATCCCTTACCAGGACCTGAAGGCGAAGTTGAGGGAACATTTTTAATCCCAACTATCAGTCATAGTGTGGCGTCATGATTTCAAGCCCTGGGACCAGAAACCTGGGGAATCGGCCACAGAGTTCATGGCTGGCTTAAGGTCCTTCAAGCCATGTCTCTTTTGCATAGTCTATAGATGTTTTTAATGTCTATGTGTCTATCGATACTGGGTCTAATGATACTGGGTCATTTAGCCAATAGATAGTTTTGAAGTATTTGAATGGTAAAGCTTGAATGTCTACAGGTGTCTTATTACTGTTAATAACAGAGGAAAATGAGTGTTAATTTGATCATTAGTTTTACTGTAAATGATAGACACAGCAGGTAATTTGTTTTCAGTTTATAATATTCTATGATGAACATGATTACCTTTACCATTTAAAATTTGATTTGGTATCACAGTTATGCTATAATATAGTTTGTTGGTTTGAACTACATGTGTTTTATTAATCTATTTGTTGTGGTTTATGAGCCATGAATTACGGTTTAACCTATTATGTGAATTAAGCCAATTGTGGTTTATTAACAAGTCACTAATAAACTATAGTTAAAATAATAAGTGAGTTCACTCATTACCATTCTGTGGCACATATGTAGATTTGAATTAAGGGATTATGTAAAATGGAAGCTATTTATTTCAACATTTTCCTGTCTTAAAAACAATATACACTCTCAATCTGCTTTCCAGTGTGTCAAACTTGACATTGTTTTCATTGTCTTAGAACTTGAATTCTCTCTGTATGCCAAGATGACCTCAGGTTTCTCAATTACAGCGATTGGAAGAAGCAGTACTTATTTAAACATATATTCTAAATTTTGTACATGATCTCTTCCAAAACTCAATCTTTTGTAAATGATATGTATAGAACAATTTATGCAAAGAAAATTTTGCTGCATATATATTTACCATTATTATTGTTGGCATCTGTGAGATCTATACAAGCAGAATAGAATAAAATAAGAACTTGCCTATTGGAATCCTGAGGTCAGAATTTCACTTTTTTTTTTACAGGATTTTACAGGATAAGCTGAAAACATGGAATTTACCCACCAATGACCTACTCATTTAATAGCTAGCTGGTAGGAGATAGCCAAGAATAACCTCAAAACTGTGTTAGAATTAAATTAATAACTTGCTTAAATTACAACAAAAAACTCCTTTTTTCACAGAGTTCATTTGTATTCAAAGAAACATAATTTAGTTTTTAACATGTTAACTGCTCAGTGTGTGATTATTTCTAAGGCATTCAATATGTTCAATTACTGAAATAAAACAGTTTGATTTATAAAGGAATATAATAATAAAAAACAAATTTTTCAAAAGTAATGTACCAACTCCTGCTATTATAACTGAAGATTGGAATGTGTATATCTGATGGCAAATAAGAGATACACATTAGCTTAGAGGTTAATTTTCTAATCTTCTGGTTTAAAATAACCTTATATTCAAATGAAGAAAGGGCCAGGAATAACCTTAATATTTCACAGAATGAAGCATCAGTGTCAGTCGGGAGCAGAGACTGATGGCAGTGGAAAGGGATGGGAAAGGATGGATGTGCAACCAGAAGAACTTGTGGGCCTCAAAGTGAGGAAGAACATTGGAAGGTGAATCGCCCTGTCAATTACCTCACAGTCAGTTTTGTATGTGAAATTGAAAGAGACATTATTTTTATTCTTTGCCTTAAGCAGCACAGTGCTGTGAATGAGGCCAAAGTCTTAAATCCTATTGAATTATTAAGTGAAGTTAGCAATTCTTCTTTGTGTTGCTGGAAGGAAATTGTGCTCAAGACTTTTCTGAGGAATGAACTTTGAGACAAGATCAGTTTCCAAGGAGAGTTTATTATCGTCAGCTGAGCTATCATACAGTATTTCCCAAATAGGAATGTGTTTCAGAGAAAGAGTTTGCTCACACACAAATTGATAAGAAATATTCCAAAGAAGCATTCCAACAAGTTGTAAGAAGGGAAGTAGTGCACTTGCTCATGTAGAAGTGCTCTTTTATAAAGTAGTAACCAGAGATAAAACCTTACTGGGAAGAGAGAAAAAACTTCACAAAAATGGCAAGCAGTTGTGCAGTTCTGTCAAAACAAAAAATGCATGGTTTCTTGCATCAGTTTGAATCTCTTTATCTTCAATTAATCAACCAATCAATCAAACACTGATTTTGGGGTATACAATCTAGAAAAATATATCCATTTCAATAACAACACTTTATAGAGATAAAAGGTCACTAAAAGCTAGCTTCTAACACAATACTATAATATAATATTAAAGCACTTAAGATCTATTAAATTAGTAATAATTTTAGAATTAACATTATTATGAACTAAGGACTAAAAGAGAGTCTTTGAAGACCCCCCCAAAAGATGTAAAGAAATATAAAGATAAAAAGGATAAAAGTAAAAGAGTACCAATAGGTTTATTCCTACCCAGGAACCTTAGTTATTGGTTTACAAATTTTAATTGCTGCCAAACAAAATCTAGCAACTTTGTATGTAATAAATGATTCCTTATCTGAAAGAAGAAAATCCAAAGAAAACTTTTCATTCTGACAAAAGCAGTGCTAGTAAATGTAGAATAAAAGTTTCTCAATTGCATTGGTTAGAGTGGTGTAAAAGGACAGCCGTGATTGTTAGATTGCCGGACAGACAGGCTGGAGGCAATAGTTTGATTTAACAGGTCTTTATTTCACAACACAACTGTCAAACTGTCAAACCGCGGCAAGCCAGGGATTCCCCGGGCAGCTGTTTTTATACTAGGCGCGCTTAGGAGCGCCTCAGCCAATCAGGGACCAGCTGTCAAAAGTTGCTACTTGCAGTCCGGGCTTGCAAAGCCCTCCAAATGGCTGCAGCAAATATATAACAGTGATAGTCTCAACAGCATTTGTGTTGTATGGAGAGGTTCTCATACACGTTATCTTTTTAAAAATCAAGGGAAAACATGTAAGTAGGGTTTTCGGACAGAAAAAGAGGAAAACAAATACTTGTGTTTATATCAAGAGCAATAGTGCTAAACTGATTTATAAATATGATTGGATTAAGCATGAGAAGTGAGATAGCCAGATCAGTGGATCATAGCAACTGTTTCAGAATCACAAAAAATCAAACAGAAAATTGTCAAGTGAAAGAACGAATCCAATATTAAAATAAAATTTGTGCATTTCACAACTTTAATTAGGATTGTACCAGAGATGATGAGCTGAGAAAGACACTCAAATACTATAAATTGTATAGGTCAATGATGGTGAACCTATGGCACATGTGCCACAGCAGGCATGCAGAGCCCTCTCTGTTTCCCCAATATTGCCCCAGTACTGAACATGCTCGGTGTTATATCTGGGACTTACCAGACTTCCTGGAGCCGAAGGCAGCAAGTACCCCAGTCTCTGTTGGTTATCCTAAAAGAGTAGAAATAGCCTGTTAATTCCTGATTGGTTACGGTGCGCTTAGGCGGGCCAAGTATATAAGACAGCAGCTGGAGTTCTCACTGTTGTTAGAGTTAAATAAAAGCCTGTTTTTGAGCACATATGTCTCCAGTCTCCTCTGTCCCACAATACTTCACTCAAAAAGAGAGTAGCGGTGCCTGATGATGATGTCACAAGCCACAGCTCATTAGGTGCAACTTATCCAGGCACTCGGTGCCTAAAAGGTTAGCCATCACTAGTATAGGTCAATGAAAATATCAGTGATAGCAATGAGAAAGGCAAATTTTGCACTCCCGACTAAAATTAACATATTATGTAATGTCATTTAAAAATGGTGTGTGGTAAAGATCACCCTATTTCAAAAATGATATTGTTGGAAAATATGTAGGGAAGAGTTAAGAAATAATAGAAATCCCAGGATATGTTTGACTTAATAGAAAAACTAAATTTCTTAGCATTATTTGCATACTATAAAGCGCTTTGTTAAAGTAAATTAGTATAACAGAATAACAGAATTGGAAAAGACCTTGGAGGTCTTCTAGTTCAACCCACTGCTCAAGCAGGAAACCCTATGCATTTCAGACCAACGGTTGTCCATTCTATTCTTAAAAATCTCCAGTGTAGGAGCACCCACAGCTTCTGGAGGTAACTTGTTCCACTGATTAATTGTTTATGCTGGATCCTAGGAGTCAGCTGGTCAAGCGAGGCTCCTGGCTGTCTGACCTAATTAAGTAGTCAGCAGATGTTGGGAGCTGTTTTCCCCCCTCCCAACTACTCAGACATTTCTAAGACCATCCAGTTTGACCTGTTGATTGGCTGTTGCACCAGCCTAAATTACTATAAAGGATTGTTAGAATAACCAGCCTGTGCTGGCTACATTCTCTGCTGTTACTTTGTTAATAAACGCT
>JANHFO010002154.1:8170-21485 GCA_032468095.1 Pareas carinatus
CCTCTCTCATCTATTTACCTATTCCTAATGTATCTGATGGTCAAATGATAAACCTGAGATAACCCCCACTCAAAAATGAGTTTTATTATAAATGCCACATCTCAAAAATGATTTTGAAGATATTATCAAACTGTAAAAATTATATTTTCATTAGTCTAGCTTTTCTCTTAATACAAACTTGTCTGTACTGCATATGTGTGTACCTATCAAACACATATACACGGAGAGATAGATATAGATATGTGCAAATATGTGTGTACCTATCAAGTATGAAGAATGTCAGTTAAGAGTACATTTTTTGAAAACAGATTCTAGCTACAGCTTTATTATAAATTTGTGATTCATTTTAGCAGGTGATTTTTTTGTTTTTTAATTCTCTGAAGATAAGAATGCAAATGAAACTCAAACAAGCAATGGATTCTAAGCAGCCCCTTTAATGTTTTGGAATCCAAACTACTTATTGATTGTGGAAAATGACCAACTGTGTCTTATATTTTCTTTCAATTGTTTTTTAAAGTATCCTAACATTTGATTTTAGAGTTGGCTGCCTCACAAAATCCCAAATATATCTCAAGAGAAAAAAAATGTGCTAAACACATGCAGTCAGAAAGATTTTAGTTAATGCAAATTGTGAAAGAAAATACATTTTCAAAGGGTTAGAAAAGATTCTAAAGGGTCAGATTTCCAAAAATAATAAAAAAACAAAAGCCTAAATATCTTGAACTACCTCTCATGAGTATTATATTTGAGAACAATTTAGTAGACAAATTCAGCATGTAATATTGTATTATATTAATTACCTTTTCTGTTCCTGGTCATCTAGCAGGCCATAATCTCTCTAACTGTAGTAATTGTTATTAAAGAACATGTCCTCGTGACAGTGCTATTATCTCATTCAGTCAATCATATAAGTTTCTTAGATTTGTTTTAGCTGTTCAAAAGTGGCTCATTTTTTTTATAACAATAAGATTGTGATCTATATAAATGATCCCAATTATGAATGTTGATCTGTGAAGATCCTTGCTGGTCACTTTATACTGGTCTTGACACTAACTTTTTTTCTATGATTCTTAAGCATTATCCTTCATAACCACTTTGGCTTTTGCTGTAGGAGAAATTGAACACCTGACTTCCTCTACAGAAATGCAATAACACCAGAAAACACCTCAACCTTATAACTGAAGAAATATTAACAATGTGGTATTTATGAGATCGTAAAACCAATTGATAAATAAGATGCCTACTGAACATCTAAAGACATATAACTGAATAAAGAAAACTTTAAATATTCTAGAAATATTTTTTTATTAATATTCCACTGAATCAAAATAATGAAGTAGGTCTGCATAGCTAATTTAATTTCTTGCTGATTAAAATCATTACTCATATCCCTCCCAACTTCACATTTCATCTTTTTGCAACCCATCAATGACTTGACTTACTTCATCAATATAACCCATGAGAGTTCATATCTGATGCAGCTTTATTTTCATGGGCTTCAGTTTTACTTTTTTTAAAAAAAAAATTAGAGTTTGACTTGATTAAGCTATCATGTAATGAGGATCACACGATGTTTCTTTTCAAATAGAAAACAGCAGCACTTATATTTGAAGTTTTAATCTGCTGTTTGACCTTTGCCCCAATGAACTTTCTTTCTTTTTTCTAATGAATTAAAAGTAATAAGGTGAAACTAATCAATCAGACCATAAAGACATGTGGTACGGCAATACTGGATGGTAAATTTATACATTTGGAATCTACAAATTAGTCCTGAAAATAAAAATATTTGAAAATATATCACAAAAAGATAAGAACATCAGCAGCATATTGTTGGACTTACACATCATAGAATAATATAAAATAGAAAGTGAATAAAAGTCTCACATGCAGTTTTCATTTGCTGCCTAAAATGTTTTTAATTTTTTACATTTTAGAAAAGCCTAGTGAATTCTACTGACTATTCAACAAAAGCAATGCTATTCTGAACTAGAAACAGTGTCACCAACAGATAAACATCACTTGGAATTTTTTTTAATGCCAAAGTAATTTCTGGGATTATCTTTGGTTCATAGGTATGTCGGGTTAAGTAGAATTAAAATTTGAACTGAATCTTGTCCAAACCAAACAATCTGGCACACTAACTTTCATGAATAAAAATAATCAATATGTAAATCTGTTCATTCATGATTGTAAATTTTGAAGAATGACAAGCATTATCTGTTCGGAAGGTGGTCCTTGGGCCACCTGCTTCTCTTGTGACAATTGTCTCAAAACTGTACCTGAAGAAATGGAAAAACCATGTTCTACTAATGTTATCGAATTAGTCTAACTAATGCAGGTGAAAAGTAAATTAATTTGCTGGTTTTTTTGTTGCTAACTTGTTTGTCTCATAATGTAATATGGAACCCTTTACCAACATAATGCTATGATTTCTGAGAAGAGGGAAAATACATTCATCAATTCCTGGCCAACTCTGACTTGATGGACAATATAAAGTTATTCTGTGCTGCTTTAGTGAAATTGACATCTGTACAGTTTTAAAAGTAGATGATGTCAGGTTACATCTTACTGCAAAGGGAAAATTAAGTTAATAAAATTCCAAAAATAACATTTTACCAAAACATACAATTAAATTGTAATTTATTTAATAGGTGATTCCGTTTATGATAATTTAAGTGAACTATAATTGAGTTTGGTAGACTTGGAAGTAAAACAAGGAGTGAAATATTTATTAAAAGATTAATGGTCTGCTTTATTGGATCTTTTAATGACAATATCTATATAGCACTTATACATGTTTCTTATCAAAAGGGACACATTTTTAGAACAAAGCATATGTTTGAGATACCAATAACCATTTATCTTTTTCAAATCTGTATCTTAGAAGAGAATATATTTAATTGTCTCTATAATATAGCCTATCAGAAAACATCTGACAATTTCTTCTGGTTTCTAGACTACTACCACACTAAACAGGCTGTCCAACTTCACTATTGACAAACCATAGTTCCTTTTGTCTTCCTTGTTTTGACAGAAAGAATATTTTATCTCTCATGCTCAGAATTCTTATTCTTATCTTATTCATACTTTTGAGAACTCTCTGAAGAAGTTCAGAATGCAATTCACCACCTTTTTAATTTCATGGATTTTCTTTTTAATATTATAAGAACTTCTCATGCTGATTTTATAAGGCAAATTCACTGTAAAATATTGTTAAAATTCAAATCAAAAGCCTCCCCAAATAAGTGAATGTCTCCGTAGTTTAAACAGCTGTGGAACACAGGTTATTTTGAGACAGATATTATTCAGTTTTGTATAATTAAGACTGAAGTAAGTAAAAAGAAGTTGAAAGGCAAATGACAAAATACAATTAACCCTTGATAGAAAATCAAACTCTTCAATATTTAGTACCTTCCTTCAGGAGAACGGCAGTATATAAATCTAAATAAATAAATAAATAATAAATTAATTAATCCTGCTATTTTTGCTATGTATTTATATGTGTGTGAATTTTCAAAATATTACAAGGATGGATCTAGAAGATAACTACTGGGTAGATAGGTTTAGTAACTAATTGAGTTTTATATTCATCACACCTTAGAAATGCTGAAGGTGATTCATCAACAGCAGTACACCCCTAATTGTAATATTTGCTAGTCTATCTATCTTCATTCTAGCATGATTGCATTAGTGCAGGGTTCCCAACCTTGAGAACTTTAAGGTGGGTGGACTTCAACTTCCAGCCATGCTGGCTGAAGAATTCTGGGAGTTGAAGTCCACCGGTCTTAAAGTTGTCAAGATTGGAAAACTCTGCATTAGTATAACATAAGCAATTCTCATGGTGCTAGAATTCAGTAAATCATGGCTAATATTAAAGTCTTCAGAATTAAAAGATGATATGCAGTGAAGATAAGTGTCACTGGAACTGGCTATTGAACTTGTTTATTCATGGGAGGAAAAATAAAAATGAAGTATTGAATAAAAAAGAAAGAAAGAAAGTCACTTGATTCTCACTTCCCAGAATAAACATAACCACCAGGTAAGATTGTGTAGCTTTTTCTTTCATCTAGAAGCCCCCACCCTAAAGATACTAATTGTACTTGAACATCTTTCTGAGAACACCTGAGAACACTTGGTGAGAATTTTCCAATCTCACTGGTGTTGCAATCCTACAGTTTCAACCATCCATAAAAGCGATGGCAAGCATTTTCAGATTATTTTAATAGGTTTTTTTCATGAATTCATAGCAGTACTTTCTCCTTTTACTGGCAAATCCCCTTACACTTTCATTTCTATGTTACAAGCAAGGAAAATATTGACTGCAGGTATTCAATAGGTTTTAATTTCATTTGTTTTATTTAAAAAACAGAATGAATTAGTTTAATGGTCACTTCCATCCCGCATTTAATGATTACTTTGGACAGTACACAATACTGAACATGTAATGTATGAGCTAAATGAAAATACTCCCTTAGAAAATTAAAAAGGGCACTATTGTAAATACATATGTCCAAAACTAAATTCCTCTTTCATTAATGTAGTTGAGTAATAGCAGTGACACCTAGAAAAAGAAAATTAAGGTATATTTATTTTGTCAGTTAATTGAACAGCTCCATAATCAATTCCATTCAGGCTTAACTGAAAAACCTGGCTATGTTTTATTTTAATTATATGATAGTGTTTTCTTGTACAGGTATTGGTTGCCTTATAAAATACAATTATGTCATAAAAATATTAGTAGGGATTTTTAAACATCAGAATAAAAGACACCATACTGATTGTCCATTATTATTATGGTTCATCGCACAGTCTGCCAGATTTTGAGACTGGATTTGGCATTTTGATCTACCTATCGGGTCCTTACCAAGGACCTGGGATAGGCAGATGTGGATGTTGGTGGTGTTACAGATACCATCGCAGGATGGAAGNNNCCAGTGAGGGCTTCTTGAGGAGGGGCCTTACCACCGCTTCCTTTAAGGAGGGTGGCAGGAAGCCCTCATTCAATGAAGCCCCCACAATAGCCTGGAGCCAGCCTCGTTTCACTTCCCGGGAGGCCAGCACCAACCAGGAGGGGCACGGGTCCAATAAACATGTGGTCGAGTTCAGCCATCCCAGGATCCTGTCCAGGTCCTTGGGAGTCACAGCATCAAACTCAATCCAGCTGATACTCTCAAGACTAGCCTACGCCATCCCATCCGAACTAGTACAATCTGACTCCAAGCCGCTCCGAATCCTATTGATCTTCTCCTGCAGATAGCAGCTGAAATCCTCTGCTCAATTCCCAAGTGGAGGAGGGAACGGGTCACTCAAAAGAGGAGGAAACGGGTCACCCAAAAGAGGACGGCGGGACGGCTATCTGCAGAAGCGACAAGGACAGCAAAATAGGTGTTCTTAACTGCCCTGATCACGTCTAGGTAGGACCTAATAGATGTTCCAACCCGAGCGCGATCGGATTGGGAGTGGCTTGTCCTCCAAATGCTCTCTAGGCCTCTTTTCCGGTGCTTCATCACCCTTAGCTCCTCGGTGTACCAGGGAGCCTGAGTGACTTGACGCCGGGTCAGGGGCCGCAAAGGCACAAACCAGTCTAAGGCCCCAGCGGTCCCCCTTTACCAGGAGGCCATGAGATCCTCAACCAAGTTGTGGGACAGGCTTAGATTCGCAGAAATTTTGAAGTGCCTCGATAACGAATAAATAGTGTGTGCAGGAAAGAGGGAGACCCACAGAAAGAACATTTTAGTTTACTAACTCTTAAAGTTCTGTAACTTTATATTTTGAATCCAGATCCTACATGTTTTATTTCAGAGATAGCTCTAGTTAATATTTTTTAATAATTTGTGTAAGTCTTTCTTCCCCAGGAAACAGCCTGTCACAGATCAGTCTACTGTGTATTGCTCCTTTTTCTTTTAAAGGGCTGGAAAATTGAAAGCTCTTTTATACCAAACTTCACACAATTTGACTGACCTCTGGTTCAAGTACATGGAAAGGACTAATCTTACATGGCATATAAATGAAGAGGCAACCCATTTGGATTCTTTTGTCAATGTATGTCATATTATTTCTTTATTTGCATTTAGCATTAACCTTATATAATTGAAAAATTGTAATCCTTTTGGATTCTGTGTATATTGTTCTGCATTTTAATATTTGTATTTCACTCAGTATTTTTACATGTCAAATTATTTATATCTTTATAATGTAATTAAAAACATTAAAATAGAAAACAGTTCTGCTTTGAACAAAATGTAAAAAAATATATGTCCAATGTTTTCACTTATTTACGGGATAACTGAATAATGGAAACAGCTGAAAGAATTTCATATAAGATTTCTATATTTGAAAAATTGTAAGATTTGAGTAAACAAATTAGTAAAACTTCTATTTAAAGAAGTACGTTGGTATACCATCATGCAAATTTTCCACGTTCCTTAACATTCTTCTTCAGAGATAAGAAAAAAAATGCATTTTAAAACTTTAAATTTTGGAGGAGTATCTAATGCTCTCAGAATAACACATTTCTATGATTAATGTTCTTCAAACATCAGAACTATTATTTGGAGATTAAAATGATCACAAACTAACTAGGTTAAATCAATTGAATCAAGATCCATTCCTTAATTCTACTAAAGCACACAAAAGCAAAGACTGGTATAAATATCATATCTATGATTTAGACTTATTGCTGCCATCAAATCCACTTTCTTAATTAAGCTACTACATTTATTTCAGGCTCTTCATCACAATTGAAAGTATGCAAACAAAATTAGGATTGGGGATTGCAATAAGACTTGTCTTCCAAACCAAATCGTGGACTTATACGCTGCAAGAATGAGAAAGCTATCCAAAACAAGAATGGAAACAGAGGATTATATTGGTATATTATTAATATAATCTTAGTGTCTACACTTTGCATACAAAGTGTGCATGTGTGCATGTCTGCTTTTGAGTTAGCATTGGCTATGGGTGTCTACTTAGATATGTCTTTGCAGTTTTCTTGACAAGATTTCAGAAGATTTCTTGCCTTTGCCATTCCTAGGACTGAGAGAATGGCTGGTTCAGCTGACTTTGTGCCTCAGATAAAACTAGAACTCATCATCTCCTAGTTTCTAGCCTGACATCTCAACCACTATACCAAATTGACTCCCAACTGCATATGTACCATTTTAAAATTTGGTCAATAATAACTGATGTGAAATTCCTAAACTTTTGCATGCAACTTTATGTTCAGCTGTTTCAATATAAGTCAAAAAGAGACTCAAAATCAGTTGACAGATGGAATGGCTAGAATCAGATAATATTATTATTGGTCACAGGTCATCCATTCCAGACTATTGATGGAGCATAAGTGTCAGAGAATTTAGATAATGAATCAATAAAAAATCATAGAATAAATGGAATCTTGAAGCAGGTTGTTTAAAGTGCTGAACAAGCTCACTACTGCTGCTGTGCAGTCATGCCGATATAATCACTATAGAGTTAAACTAGTTATGTTGAATTTCCTATGCAACATAGAGATGCAATAACAGTTGAGAATTATTTCCGGCCAAGGATGTCAGATAAGAAACAAGTGAGATCTACTATGAGTACCAGTTTATTATTATTGTAATGAGGTTTCTAAACCTCTGGAAGCATACATTAAGAGAGGAAATTCCAACAAATGGATAGGTCAACTGTGAATAGTACTATGAATACTTAGCCATACATAAGAAAATTTCAAGAATCAGTTTTTGCCCCAAAGGGCCTAACAATGAAATAGCAGCCTTGGTAATTCCAGTATAACAGAGTGTATTCCTTGTCCCAGAATTTTTCAGCAAAAGGTGTAGTGCATGTCTAATTGATGTCAGACAAAGGTTGTGTGAACTGAACCTGAATAAATCTCTCTTCTCTATTATGATTTTTTTTAAAGCCTATTTACATAAAACTTCCTGCATATAATCATTGTTGAATAGCACAATCAATCCCTCACACTCTCTTTATTTGCTTTTCTATTTTGAATGGCCTCATCAGTTTTCAAGCCCAAATCTATCATTTTAAAAATGTGAGGTTTGGGTATCGTATGGAATATAGATAAACAATAGAAGTAGTTTTATTCAGAAGTCTCATTTTATTACAGTGAACAACATAAGCTGACAATCCTTAGTTGCTTTTAGTTCTCCTGGCCTAAATAAATTCTGTGTCCACCAGGAAAATACATTTTCCCTGAAAAAAATTCATATACCCTTCCTTAATCATGTATTTATGATTTTATTTAAGTAATAAAGTTATGAATTATTTTATAAAGTGTGTGAATTTTTGCAGTTTACTAAAGTATCTGCTGTGCTATCTACAAGTAATATACCACTAAGCATTTAGTTTTGAGCTTGATCACTTAGTGTTCAGACTCTAGGCTCCAGCCGAAAAATCTATCTTGCCTCATATTTACTCAGTGTCAACGCAATTTGCTAACTTCAAGTGCCAATCTGAATACAAATTGGGCTTGCAGTGTGGTTTGTATTGAATCTGAATTACTTTGTAATGCTGCAAAAAATAGGACTTATGAAATCTAATTTGAAATCATACTCTGTTGGGTAACCACATTTGGTGACTTGGAAAGTGAGAAATTTCTCACTGGAGTTGATTAATAAATTATAATTAAGTACATATTAATAAAATAAATCAAAATATGCCAGCAGATAAGATTTATTTAGAGAAAAGGGTATAAAAGAGGCATTATAAAGAGATTTACAGCTAGGCATGGATTGGAAAAGAGGTTAGCCAACATGTAAAGGTTAAGAAACTATAATCCTATCATTCACAATTTTCTGTGAAATGTGCATTTCAATTAGTTGTATGTATTGCCATTCTATTTAATACATCTTCTCTTGGGATATTTTTCTTACTTTTAGATTATTTAAGTAGTTGCTATACTATTCTGTTGTACAATAATCAAAATCCACAATGAAACTAGCAAGGAGGTAGAACTGAAGTGATTGCTAATTGGGCCAGTATTAAACAGATTCACCATTTTTCTTTCTTATTTTTTTCTTTAACAGTTATGGATTTATCCAGAGAAAAGCAGGCAGGTTCCAAGAAGAAAAGAATTGCTCCCAGTTATTGGGTAAAATCTTCCAGGGTGAAGGAAAGAAAAGAACTCACACAAATAGAAAGTGGAATTAGAGTTTGATTGCATGTGCAAAATGCAACAAAATTTAAAAAATTATCTGATTTTCTTGAAATCTTATTTTTCCCCAATTACCACTCTAAATCTAACCTATTGTCTTTTTATTCACCTTGATTCTTGTGTTACTTTAAAATACAATTTTTTTCTAATCCTAACAAACATTCATGCTTCCTATTTACTATGTGTTCTTTCAAGTTTAAAATACTACTTTAAAACTTTTTTGACCACATTTATATTTTAAATATTGTAATCTTGTAATATGTCTCTGAAGGCTTAAGACTCCTTTGATCTTAAGCTTAAGATATTTTTCAACCATCAGAAAAGGAGAAGATGCTTTCCTTCCTATTCTTTACTCTTATAATCCTAGTTGGGATAAGAAAATGGTAGCAGCAAATATCATTTGGTGGCAATAACTGTTACATATAGCTAAGCTAAGCTGGTTGATGAGAACTGCTCTGATGACATTCAGACTCTTATAGCAATGAAAATCTTTAGAATATGACCTTTGCAATGAACCTTTTTCTGCGTTGGTTCCTTCCAGGTAAATTGAAATTACAATCTGAAATTCTGAGATATATGGATAACTTTGGATGTTAAGATAACCTTAATTCAAATCCAAGAAAATCAACTAAGACCACTTAGAAACCTTCAATAACCTATTTCAAACTATTTGTTGATCAGGTTATACATAAATAATTTGCTAAATGTGTCCTTTTATTTAGTTAATATGTATGGTTCCATTTTATAATAGTTTTCTTTAAATGAATTAATTTTTCCCTTAGGCATTTGGGAAGTCATCTTGATGATGCTATTCATTATCATGGTATTATCTTGCCTAAGGCTATTAAAATATTTCACAAAAGCAAAGCAAACACTATTTGTACACAGTAATTATAATTTAGAACTGCAAATAATTTAGTTAGGAAATAATTCTGAGTTTCAAAATCAAATTTCTGTCATAAAGTATTTTAATGTATCACACTGGATAAAAGATTTAAATAGTTTAACAAGTGCCAAAATTTGGCAGGCCAATATATTGCATATATTCATGCTAAATCACCTAAAATACTGTACTATCTTCTTCTTTAAAAAAAAGGTCATTTAATACAGCCATATTTGCAGAATTCATAATTTTATTTCTATTGAAATAAAATTATCATAAGGTATTTGAATGTATCATACTGAATAAAATATTTAAATGTTTTAACAAGTACCAAAATTTGGCAGGCCAATATACTGCATATAAATAGAGAGCAAATCCCACATAAACTTGCTATGATGATGTTAGCTAGACAGTTAATGAACCATTTGCAAGCAAAAAGGCAAGCTTAGAAAACACCAAGGACTCAACAATTAAAACCTCTTCTATTGAAGCTACTACATTAATCAAAATATATAACTATTGGGTATTAATTATTAGGTGCTCTTAATTTGACTATATCAAGTTGATGTTTAAATTCTGATTAGAAAGCTTTCCTAGTCTGAATGAACTTATTAAATGTCACAGAAATTAATGTGATACGTTGTGAAATTCTGACATGTAGAGATCTCCTTTCATTTAATAAACTGAATATGTCAGGCTCCAAATGTTGAAGCGTAAATCTTTAGTAAAATCAAACTGTCCTAAAAAGTGAGAGCCACTCTGTTTGGAAGATTATTCATTCACTTGAATCCAAGAGTAAAGCATATTGTATCCCATTGGATCTGTCAACTAGATTCAAAAGCTATGTTTGTATTGTCTGTGCTGCGTTAGCAGAAAGTAATATGACAAGCTCCTTCTTCCTCCAGGGCTATGATAATAAAAATCTATCCATAAATCAACCAAACAAGTTTTCAGAGACTTAAAGGACAGAAAATGATGCATAATGCCAGTGAAGAACTTGTCTGTAGGTAATACATATTTCCCAGTCTCTTTCCTCTCTTCGTCATGAGACAAAAATATTGAACTAGGTGCACTTGCTATTCAGGGCATGTAATGGCTGACAGTGCATGACAGCAAACTGCCACTTTGACCTTTCCAGTATTTTTCTGACAAGCTAGCTATTTCCACATGGGTTTATAGTTTCATCCAGGGAACAAAGCAAAGATTGAAAACAAGCTCATCAGAAACACTGAACAAGACAAACCTATTTGAATTTTAGGATTGTCCATAAAGTGGTTCAAGTATCTGTATTTGTGGCTGTACAAATAACAAATTATTTTTGTTGTTTCCGTTAAAACTTTCTAAAAAGCAGAGCTTTTGTCTTTATAAATATATTATTGGTGGAATGAGAGGCTAAAAAATAAGAAAAATAAATACTCAATTTTTCCTTAATCAATCAGAGATTAACTGAACAATTATCCAATTGACTTAGAAAATTTATGAAATTGTCAGTGTGGATATTATGGGATATTGATAATCCTTTCAGAATTGTCTCTTTTACTGTCCTGCATTGTCAGGCCATTCTACCTCGTGAAAGAAACAAATACATAAAGGAAAGTGTCTCATCACGAGGAATGCCTCAGAAGCAATGGTTTCAGATAGAAAGAAATGTGAAATACATTTTTTTTATTATTTAAAAATCCTGTTCATTCAAACAGAAAATACTTTTTTGTCTCAAACAATGTTTAGATAAGGTCACATATCATTTCTCCTCTTCTTTAGAAATAACAAGGTTGAAAAAATATTAATGCATATGTTTGTAAAACATTCTTTATTGGTTGGATAGCATCACTATGATAAACCAGATTCTTGCAAGGAAGGAAATTAAGATTTCAAAATATTAATAGTGTGTTAAATTATATTACTGTACATTGAAATTTGCCTATTTAAGCTTTGATTTTTTTCAAAGAAGATAATTTCATATTCTTATAACACATGGGTACAAGATCCTAAGATTATCAACTCTTAATTAATTTGTCACTTCTCTGTACTTTAATTGGTTTATATTGATTGAAAAATATGATTGGATATATGACAAGTTCAACTTATTTTTAAATTTTTATTGTAACATTCAAGTAAATATAATATTTCTTTGATATTATGAAAAGCAAATAAATAAACAAAATATTCAGCATTTCAACTGCATTTTAGTATTATACAATAAGATTATATTAACAAGTAAGAATAGTACAAAACCTAATATAGAAATCTATATTCTGTCTGTCTGTATATCATTTACCTATCTCTTTGAAAAAGAAAAAAATTAAAAAAATACAGAAAAATCCCCATGATCAAAAAACAAAAAAGCAAGAAAAAATTAGAATAAGAAACTTTATTCTTCATTCCCAGTAATGATAGTCAACTTTGACATCTTGCTACTGCCTCTTGAAATAAAACTAAATACTTTCTCATTCCATACTTTTTCCAATTTTCTGTAAACCATCACTAAATCTTCCATTTTCCTTATTAATCAGCAAAGAACATATAAAAAGTGCTGTAACTAAAATATGAAAAACATAAAGTTTCATTACACAATAAACCTGTGTAATGAAATATATTAATATAATATATATATATTATTTTCATTAATATAATATTAATCAAAATATATTTCTGATATATTTACACAACTCTTTTTAATCTACTGTATTGTGTATTAATGTCTTCCATATTTCATTATACAAAGTCCTTTCAGTAAATTCTAGTAAATAACAAATTCTATTTATTTTATAAAATTATAGCAATGATGGACTTATATATTTTGGCCACCTAATGAGAAGAAAGGACTCGTTAGAAAAGGCTGTGATGTTGGGAAAAGTTGAAGGCCAATGAACAAGGGGACAGCAGAAAAACAGATGACTGGATGAGTCACCAATGCAATAGACATGAGTTTGGGCAGACTGCGAGAGGCTGTGAAGGACAGAGAAGCCTGATGAGCTATGGTCCATGGGGTCACAAAGAGTCGGACACGACTTAGGGATAACAACAACAGCTATGATGATTTACTCCATTGGTGAATATTATTAAATAGTTTCAAGTGCAGAAAAAAAATGAAATATACAAGACAATTGTTTTAAACCATGAACTTTTTCTCTGTCAATAATTAGTTTTTAAAACTCTTCCTCCTAGCATTGTGGCAGATGGATAGATGATAGCTAGGTGGATGGATGGATGGATGGATGGATGGATGGATGGATGGATGGATGGATGGATGGATGGATGGATGGATAGATAGA
>JANHFO010002154.1:24592-36756 GCA_032468095.1 Pareas carinatus
GTCCTGTGCACCATCCTTGACCCAAGGAACCTGCTTGCAGCCAATACTGGTTACAAGTCAGGGGTGCTCTGACACTCACTTTTACTTTATATTTGGCAGAAATCAATATCTAAAGTCAGTAATAAAATATATTTCAAATATGCAATATGTGGAATATGGAATATGGAATAATAATAAAATATATATGGAGTATGGATTGAAATATTATCCTGAAAATAATACAGCTAGAAATTATATAACTATATTATATCAATATAATTTAGAAATAACATGCTTTTAAGGAAAGATGCAAAGATAAAGGGGGAAAAACAAGAGAAGTGCAAGGTTTTTTATTTTAATTACTTACTTACCCAATTTATATAGCTGTCTGTATTACTACAAGCATCAAGATATTAGGAAAAGGTAAATTTCTCTATCCTTCTGGCTGAAAATATGCACAATAATATAGATTTGATACTTTTTCTTTTGTTTTAGAAATATATTATCCATAAAATCTTTGGCACTATATTTTTCAGTTGATTCCATTTCCATTATAAATTAGAATTGTTTTTCAAAAATGTTTTTGATAGAAAAGAAATGGGAAAGTATTATTTGATTGTATCATACTACTTTAAGCATGAAGGTGGGCTCTTGGACCAATTGCAAAGAGGTGTAAAGTGGTAACGAATTATTAATGAAAGTATAGAATTTTAATTTAATAGTCAAATATAAAGACCAGCTTAAATCCGTTGCCATAAAACTATATTCAAACAAAACAAAGTAAAGAAAGGTTATGTGAAAAAAATGTTTGAGAAAGCAATATAGAAAGCAATGTCTTAGCTGAAAATATTAAAAGTGAATATTGCATTCCAGCAGTTACTTCAAAATTTAACACTGCTATTGAAATCTTATAGGGTAATACTAAATGTTAGTACAAAATGTAGTACAGCAAGTCAAATAACATTTTTATTAAAAAATAAATCCTTTCCCTGCACAGAAATTACAAATATATGACTAATCCCCAGTACATGGTATTTCCATTTGTACTAGAATAAAAAAAATTAAGTACATGCTAGCTTGATACCTTTACTCTTTATTATGAAAAAGAATGTAGAAAAAAGTCTTACAATAACAGCATGGAAGTTACTGCAGTAAATGAATAAAGTTTTTGTAAAACGGATCCAATTCTGGTCAACCTTTTGGTCTTCAGTCAGAAATAGAAGGCCCATTCTTGACTCTGTACCCATCACATTATATTTGGAAAATTCCTTCTGAACTGAAGTCAGTGCAGTAGAATTGAGTAGAAACCTTGTGAAGATTATTGATGGAACCTCAGCATCAATAAGGACATCTGCAATATTGGGTTTCTAGCTCAGTAACATTCTTCCAACAGGGCAGCATTAGAATTGAATGTTTGTTTAAATGCATTTTAAATATGGGATGTTGGATTTGAGTGAAGCACAGAATTGGATGGTCAATTAGCCAATCCATATTAAAGAATCTTCAACAGATCTCCACTTGAACATTTCCAGTGAAATAAAATTCACCATCTCTCTGGATTATTTTTGTTGAACTGGTTTTGCTATCAAAAAATGTTTAGAAATCTATCTTCTCCTGTAAATATATCAGACTGTGTTCTGTGTGGCAGAACAATGAAGGACTGTTTGGGATATGCCTGTGCCACACATCCAAATAATTAAATATTCTCTTATTCCCATCTTCACAAGATTTCTCAAGGCTAAATATTCCCAACTTCTTTAATCACTCTAGTCTCCTGATCATCATTCTTGAAAATTTGTATCATATGTAAATCTGATAAACGTTTTTTCCAGTTCCTCATTCAAAAATGCTTTCAGTTTACATTATCCCTTTTCTTTAATGCTTCTGCTATTTTCATTTCATCAGTTAAGTCTTTCCTGTTGATTAATATCAACAGAGAGATAGTTAATCATGTTCTTCTTTCCTCTACGCTTTGAAGGAGAAAATTTCAACATAACTAATTAGTAGTTTTCTGGAATAAATATGCTTGGCAAAGTTAGGCTTCTAACCAATGACAGGACAATTAAATTCCTTTTTCACTATTATTTCATCCCGCTTTCAAATATAATTTCAATATTTTAAATGCAATACATATTTCTTCTTTAGTTGGGAGAAAACAGACAGTAATAATACTGTGGTTTTTATTATTACACTTATTCTAACTCAGATGCTTTTTATAATATTGCCAGCCACTCATCTTGTTTTCTAAACAGCCTTTTGTTTCAATTGCTTATGTTACAAACTGAAATCTACATTTACTACATTGTAATAAGAAAAATAACACGGCAGTAAGGTCTCTGTTGTATCCATTACATTATATTCCTACATAAAAAGGAGAATATTTTATTATTATTATTGTTGCTATGACCATTAGTGTATGGACAGAAAAGTCTATAACTTTATAACCAATCTTTCTTCTGCTTTTTCATTTACAGCTTTTTCATTTCATTTATCCTGTAAAGGAAGAGAAAAAGAGTTAATCACTTTGAAACCTGCCAATCTAAATTATGAGTAAAAAACTGCTAATTTCAGGAAAGTCAAGTCTAATAACTAATCAGGAGCAGGAAGCTTTCCCGTTGTCTTAGGATAACTTTTAAAAGGAGTAGGGAACAGTTCCATTTTGTCTTTGTTCTTTTGTCTTCCTGGTTTGGCTTCCATGAGGTAAGGAACACAACACAACATTCAGAAAGATGGAGAATCATCAAAATGAAATTTGTTGAGACTTAGGGTCCTCTTTTCATTTTTGCTATCAACTGATCCAATCCTTTTTTTTGAACCCTTCCTCCTATTTCATATTACCAGTGTTTATTTCATAGTATGTGTTCATACCTGGAATAAAGACTGTGAGTTAAATCATCCAGCTCTTGTGATATTTTCCTTTATCCCTTCTCAATTAGCTCATTGACCCTAATTTACATAATAAAGAACATTGCCTTTTTCAACAGGGAATTTAGCCTAGCCATTCTGCTAGTTTAAAAAGGGGAATCCCCCCTAAGAAAAAAAGACAGAAATGTTCTTTGCAAAGAGAGGCCATGGCAGTGACCAAACTCCTCCAGAGAGGAAAATTTAGGGATTCCTATTTGAGAAAGCCATAGGAGGCAATTACACCATAGCTGTTTGTATGCATGTGCAAACTCCATTTGGTTAGGATAAGCAAAATTATCATCAATAGAATAATTGATGGAGTTAAATGGAGTTAAAGCACTTTTTTTAGAAGTTATTTTCTACATCCAAGAGTAGGCAAATGAAACATTCAACAGGAAAGAAGTGGTTCTGAATGCTCAAGGTAGTTTGAGGTTTTCAATGCATCTATTTGTTATTGTGACTGTGTTTTGACTGGAATTACAAACTGTAAGGTCCTCTGCAGCCGGGTTCCGGCAGCCGGAAAGAGCTAATTAAAGCAGTTTGCCTTCCCCAGCCATGTTTTCCGTCTGCTGGCGGCTAGCATGTCCTGATTGGTTAAGATGCGTCTAGGCACTGGCATTTAAAGGGAAAGCAATGGAGTTTGAGTTGAGAGAATTTTACTGTGTTCTGTTCTGAAATAAAGTTTGTTGTACCTTCATCGTGTCTGGCTTTCCTTCCATCCCTGCGATCGAACAAGTAGTAATGAAGGTGGGATACTAGAAAGAAAAGACAAAGGAAGCCAATTGAAAGGGCCATCACTGAGCTATGCCGGCAAGGATGACCATAAATTGTATGGTCCACCTGCTGACGCCATTCGACCCAGCAATGGAAACATGGGATGCGTTTTTGACGCAATTTGAATTCTTCATCGAACCCCATGACATTCCCAATATTACAGACATCTACAGAAAAGCACTATTCTTGAGCAATTGTGGGCACAAAATGCTTGATTCAGCACGAACACTTTCAGAGCCCAAAACACTCCAAGCAATTTCCTGGACTGATGTCAAGGATGCATTACAGGCTCACTATGCCCCAGCGCCATCTAAAGTCACCAAACTGTATGAATTTATACACTGGATGCAGAAAAAGGGGGAAACCATCAATCAATTTATAGCTGCTTTAAGGAAAGTAGCAGTGCACTGTGCCTTTATGGACTTGGAATACAGTTTATTAGACCAACTCATTTTCAGTGTAAGAAACACTCGTTTGCAGAGAAGGCTCTTGGCAAACATGAACTTGACACTCAGAATTGCTTTGAATGAGGCTAGGGCAGCTGAATCATCATCAGACGCTGCTGACTCCTTGCAAAAAACAGCGGGCGTCCCTGCCGCCGACAGAACAACAGCCACAGTGCACCAAGGCCAGTGTGGGATTAATGAAAGAGGGCAAAGATTGTAAAGGTTGTCAATCCAGTAACAGTACAGTTACAGTTACCCCTTTCATTTAAGAAAGTTCATCCCATTTTCCATTGTAGTCTTTTAAAGCCCTATCACACTTCCAAAGTGAGACCAGTGGCTCAGCCACCACCACTCCTTGTCCTGGTGAAGGGAGGAAACACTACAAAATAGACGATATTTTGGACTCCAGAATCTTGAGGGGAAAGTTGCAGTACCGAGTTAGTTGGAAAGGCTATCTCATATCCAACTCTCAGTGAGTGGTTGCTACTGATGTCAATGCCCCTAGTTGTTAAGGAGATTCCATCAACGTCATCCCAACAAACCAAGAGGGTAAAATGTTTACTGTATGCATTGTACATTAACATATTTTCCCCTTTTCTTACCCTATCTGTGTGTACTAGGTCCGACCTTTCTTTAGGGAATCAGAATGTCAAATTCCTTCTTTTCACTATTTAGATTAGAAATGAAACAGGGTACTTTCAGTAGAAATTTGCCATTGTCAGGACTTGAGGGGTTGGGCAAATTCAAACTGATGGGAAAGTAGGTATGTTTAGAATGCTTATCAAATGTGACTGCTCATGTGACACACAGCGAGGCCAATGAGATTATTACTCAGGAGATGTCTGAGCCAAAGAGGCAGAACCTGAAGGGTCATTGGCTGAACTGTGTATGAACTCTCAAGATGCCAAGTCTTGGCATTACACATCTCAGAGTGTGAGATTTAGCCTTGCTAGTAGCTCCATATAATCAAATAAAATAACTTTGTTCTTTCATTGGACTTGGAGTTTGATTTGAATGAGAATGCAGAGTTCTTGACACCCATCCATTCGGCCTGCTGCCACAACTGAGAATGAACTGCACAGGTCAGCTCACCCATGCAAACGTCCCTCGCATCTTAATGAGTATGTTTCTGTGTGGATGAACTCATCTTAGGGGGAGGATCCTCGGCAGCTGGGTTCCGGCAGTCAGAGGGAGCTAATTAAAACAGTTTGACTCCCCCATTCAGGCTTTCCATCTGCCGGCAGCTAGTGCATCCTGATTGGTTAAGACATATCTAGGTGCTGGTATTTAAAGGGGAAACAACAGAGTGTGAGTTGAGAGAGTTTTACTGTGTTCTGTTCTGAAGTAAAGTTTGTTGTACCTTCATCATGTTCAGTTTTCCTTCCATCCCTGCGATTCAACACAAATACAATGACATGACCTAATTTTTACATATAAGACAAACAAGCTGTGTTAGATGTTATATATTAGAAGGGCACTGAAATATGATGTAGCACTTTACAAAGAACTAGAGCAGCCATGTCTTTTTGTAGGCTTTAAAAATAGCTTCTAGCATTCTCTTTGCTTTTTTGAACATATTGGTTGGCTTGTTCCAATAAAACCAAGTGGCTGTGCCTCCATATGCATGAAAAAACAATGAGAAGCACCTTATGAAGCAACTTGCAGGTTTGGAGAAAATGTAGTGTCCTTAATGCTTTAATTACTTCAAAAGAGGTGCTCCTGTGATGTTTTAAACAATTGTACAATTGTGTAACACGATTTAATGCATGAGAGAGAGAGAGAGAATAGTAATAGTAAACCTTCTTTGTAACTGATTGACATAAAAATAATGTTTATTATATCTGATGCTGTTGGATTATTATAAACAGGAAAAATGATTGCCACTATTCCTTCTATTATTTTCTTCTTTTTAATTTTTTTAAAGAAAAGAGTTGGACATAAAAATGCCACCATCCAGAACAAGCTATCACATTATATAGTCTTCAAAATACTAGAAATATGTACTCAGTGTCATAGACAATTGTCCAACTTATAAATCATGCATATATAACTTCCTTTTATATACCCAGAAACATAATTTCACCAATGTCAATGTGACAATTCATGTGACAGTAATTGTTAAACATTTTTACCGTTCAATAAATCATCTGTGAAAAAGTATACATATTTTAAAGTCTAATATTTGAAGACATCTGCTCAAAGCTGGAAAATAAGACCTTTAACAATGAATGGTAATTTTAAGAAGTGCTTATGTTGTAAAAGATGATCATGAGATTGTTTGTTTGTTTTAAAAAATCCAATTACCTTTAGAAATGATTGACAATATTTCACACCTGCATTAGCCTTGTGTAGCAAAATCAAACACATCAAATGTCACATCAAGCAGGTAGAACTGATCCATTGGGCTCCCTCAAATCTTAAGTCTACTCCATGATATGCGTGGATGATTTAGGAAGTAAGGGGGAAAGATGCTGTCTAAAAACAATCACAAAATTGATTTCATCAGCAGAGAAAAGAAACACTACTTAATCACGCAGTTGAAAGTAGCATTGGGCAGCTTATCTCTTCCAACTTACAACATTATGTTAGAAATAAAAGTATCACATTTAGTCATGCTTCCTGTCTGGTTTACAGTATATTACGGTATAAACAGCAAGGAGATTATTTTTGTGACCAGATAATGCTAACTTTGCTAGGAAAACAATTGCAGTCTTTCCTGGGACAGATGGCTCTATCTGTGGGCCCCACGATGAATTAATACAATATGCTTTATGTGGAACTCCCCATGAAATGCTGTTGTATGGCAGGATTATGGGTATTGCTTATTTCAACATGCTGTTATCAGCTATACTGGATTCTAATAGACTTCCAAATGGAATTCAAGGAGCTGGTAGTTACCTACAAGTCATTCTAGCACTGGATCAGGATTTTTTAAGGATTAGATCTGCTGGGATAGTATTGCTTTGAGCTCCATTAAATAAGGAATAAATCTGCAGGGTCCAGAACACATGCCTTTTCAGTCATAGCACCTGATGTAGTGGCTCAGTGGATAAAGTAACTGAGCTTGTCAATTAGAAGGCCGGCAGTTTAGCAGTTAAAATCTCTAGTGCTGCGTAACGCAGTGGGCTCCCATTATTCACCCCAGCTTCTGCCAACCTAGCAGTTCAAAAGCATGTAAAAATGCAAGTAAAAAGATAGAGACCATGTGCCTTTGATGTCTAGTCATGCTAGCCATATGACGATGGAGACGTCTTTGGACAGCGTTGACTCTTCAGCTTTGAAATGGAGGTGAGCACCACCTCTAGAGTCGGCTATGACTAGCATGCATATGTGGGTGAGGGAACCTTAACCTTCCATTCTGGAAAGCACTTAAGACCTGGCTGCTTTGCAGGTCTTTTGCATATGAATTAGATAGTTGATGAAGCCCGATTGGTTATTCCTATTCTTAAGTTTTTATTCTCAGCTTTTTTTATTCTATTATTTGTTTGTATATTTAGAACATTATTGCATTTACCATTTGCTTAACTCCAAGAGTAAGAGGGTAAGTACATACCTAAGAATAAGATAGGTTGCTATGTATAAATACATAAATAATATAAATATAAACTGGTTGTACCCTTAGTCTGTACATGCAATGAACATTATTCAATGCTCAGGACATGGCATTTTATTACCATATTTGGAAATATGAAAAATCTTATAGACAGGAACTTTGTTAAAAATCCTTACAGATGTTCATATATTCCCTAGAAACAGTATAGTAACTAATGTAGTTCCATGAAGTATGTTATTCCACCTTTCACAGCGGAGAAGAGTTTTTATTTCATAGAAAATAGTGGCACGCAGGATAAAGGAGAGAGAAGATGTCTCCAAAGTTCCTTGGCTCTATTTAAGAATGTAAAAACGATTTGCTTTCTTTGAACAAAACATCCCAAAAAGGAAATCTATCATGTCATTTATGTGCTGCAATACAGTTTTTAAAGGGAAATGCCACCTGTTTGAAGCAGATGGCAAATTATCATTGAGAAAGCAATCGCCTGTACTGGAGAGGCCATTTGCTAATTCCAACATCAGAAGGTAATTCAGGTGCTGCAAGTCAAAGGAAACTACTTTATGATTTAGGGTTTTTCCCAATGTTTTGCTAATACCAATGCTGAATTTAGTGTCTTTTCTTTATGTTCATCATCATTATTGCATGCATCTAGTCTGAGCCATGCAGATTAGACATAGAGAAATAAAAAATCCTAACATTACTTCTTTAATATGATGTTCCTAAGGTGTAATTCTCTACCTTTTCAAAATTATATCCATTCTTCTATACTAGTCCTAGCACTGTGGGTGACAGAGATGTTTTCTATAGGGGCAAAAAAATGTATAGAAGACATTGAGATTTTGGCAGAAGTGAGAGTATTTTTTCAGTCACTTTCTTCTCCATCAACAGTCAACACTGTAGCTTCTTTCATTCAGCCTGTAGCTCCCAATTCTCATCAACAGTAAAGGTGGAAATGATAACAAGCCTATATCTCTTACATGAAGTGGGTGAATAATATTTCTTGAGATAATTTGAAACAGGCAGAATGCATTCTAGAAACAGAAGAGATTAGTGCATCTCTCATACTAGAGAAACTACTTGCTAGACAAAGTGGTTTTCAGAACAGGACAAAAGGATACAAATATCCTGGTGACCAACAATAGTGTCAGCATGATGAAGGTGGTATTTACACATTCTATATGGTAATTAGAAATAATTTTTGGGTGGAAAGTTATCAATAACCTGTGTAAGGTCAAATCAAAGAGTCAAAATTGTGTGAAAAGGACCCAAGCTTTGGTGGAAGAAGTTGCCTTTTTTTAAAAAAATAACATTTTTATTACGTTTTCTCATACACAACATACAAAGGTGAGTAGAAGAAAGAGGAGAGGAAAAAAGAGGGGGGGAATACAAATACAATTTTAATTCGGTTTTAAATTGGTTTTAATATTTCGGATTTTAAATCAGCCTTTATATTTATTGTATTTTTAAATAATTTTAAATCTGTCTTTTGTTGTTTGGTATTGTCTAATTTGTTTCAATTTTATATGGCTGTGCACCACCCTGGGTCCCTTCGGGGAGAAGGGCGGTATACAAATATGAAAAATAAATAAATAAATAAATAGATGTGAGGCTGATGTCTTAGCCACTGAGGCACAGGGTCTCCCTCTCTTTGTTGGCTTGTACCAGGGGATCTATTGAGCTTTTTTTTTAATGAGACAAGGCACCTGGCTTTTTTTCTGAGTACAGAAGCGAGTTAACTGCTCCCTTTGTTTTTCAGTTCCAGACTAACATGTAATCCAGCCCAGGTTCGAATCCCATCAAAGGATCCGCCTCGCTGATGAAAGCTAATAAGCTAGAAATGGCCATATGAGATTCCCTTTCTTTCTTTGTCAGCTTGTAAAACTTCTTTGCTGTCTATACAAAAGTGTGTCACCTAGCAACAGGTCTGCTAAAGCCCCTAGTCTGGGGATGACGGGCAAAGGGAGTAGT
This sequence comes from Pareas carinatus, assembly GCA_032468095.1. NCBI lineage: Eukaryota > Metazoa > Chordata > Lepidosauria > Squamata > Pareidae > Pareas > Pareas carinatus. The sequence continues at coordinate 34,217 of JANHFO010002154.1, forward strand.
TTACTTCCTTCTGTATTCAGGGGAAAAAACACAGGTGCCTTGCCTCATAAAAAAGTCTGATTGATTGATTGTTTTTTTTAAAAGACCTCCATTTGTGGACTCCACTGTTAAGGAACAATACAGAATGATTTTCAAAGCTCATTGTATCCTGCCAGGGGGCTTCAATAAGAGGTTAAAAAAGAGGGATCCCTTTGATTACATGCAAAGGGAAGCTGTTTTAACTACAGATAGTCCTTGACTTCTGGCAGTTCATTTAGTGATCGTTCAAAGTTACAACGGTACTGAAAAAAGTGACTTACGACCATTGTTCCCAATTTTCACCCTTGCAGGATCCCCATGATCATGTGATCAACATTTGAATGCTTGGCAACTGTTTCATACTTATGACCATTGTACTGTCCTGGGGTCATGTGATCTCCTTTTGTGACCTTCTGATAAGCAAAGACAATGGGGGGAGTTAGATTCACTTAACAACCGTGTTACTAACTTATCAACTGCACTAATTCACTTAACAACTGGGGCAAGAAATGTCATAAATTTCACTTAATACATGTCTCACAACAACAGCAACAACAGCAACAACAGAAATCTCGGACTCAATTGTGGTTGTAAGTCGAGGATTCCCTGTATAAGCATATCAAAAAGTTAGGAAACTGGCCACAAGTCAGATTTTTGCAAAAGCTCAGAAAGCAACAACCCAACAACCGCATGGCTTTCAGATCTTTTAAATTTCAACTTAGTAACTCGAGATTATCTTTTATATTAAAAAGGTCGCCTTCAGAATATTTTAAGAAATCTTGGACCATATTCTTCTACTATGATTTCAATTCAAACGACAATTTCCTTTCAGTCAAGCTTTATTGATTTGCCTTTATTAATATTTTAGGAAAGACAGAGACCCTTAAGTCAAAAGCTTTGCCCCTGCAAGTTTTACTAGAAGCAAGATAGATACAATTTGAAATTTAGCCACAATTCTGACTGCTAACTGAATCCAACTCTATGCAAATATTTAACATCAGTTCAAATCCCCTAGCGCCTCGCAACGAAGTGACCTCCCGTTACTCGCCCCAGCTCCTGCCAACCTAGCAGTTCGAAAGCATGTAAAAATGCAAGTAGGAAAATAGGGACTGCTTCGGTGGGAAGGAAACAGCACTCCGTGCGCCTACTATTCAGTCATGCTGGTCACATGACCACAGGGACATCTTCGGACAGCACTGGCTCTTCATCTTTGAAACGGAGATGAGCACTGCCCCCTGGAGTTGGCTATGAGTAGTACGCATGTGCGGTGGGAACCTTTACCTTTATTATCAACAGAGGAACAGCGCGGTGACTGAGTTAAGACACAGCCCAATTTTCATACCTGAGGGCCACGCTATAGGATGAGCTCCCATCCTCATCCTAGCTCCTGCCAACCTAGCAGTTTGAAAGCATGTAAAAATGCAAGTAGATAAATAGGGACCGCTTCAGTGGGAAGGTAACAGATCTGTGTGACATCATGACCGCGGAAATGTCTTTGGACAGTGCTGGGTGAATGACCTTAAAACCAAGATGAGCTCCGCCCCCTATCATCGGCAGTGGCCAGCCGAGTAAAATCCACAGGGATTCCTTATTATTACCTCAGACATTTGGTTTCATTTACCCAAAAGCTTAGCTCTGTAAACTCCAATTCAAAAACACTGAAGGAATAAAAGTCTGTTGGTCTGAACTCCTTAGCATTCAATCAGAATCAGGATCAGAATTTATTTTGCCAAGTGCGTCTGGACACACAAGGAGATTGTCTCCGGTGTGCATGGTCTATAGTTCAACTGTTCCTTATACAAGAGTTCAACCGTGTTGAAAAATCCGACTGAATATAGGAAGCCCTTGACTTACAACCGTTCATTTAGTGAATGCTCAAAGTGTCAATGGTCCTGAAAAAAAGTATGATTTATGACTGCTTTTCACACTTCAACGACAGTTGCAGCATCCCTTTCGTTATGCGATCAAAATTCAAGCGTTTGGCAACTGGTTCATACTTATGACCATCGCAGTGTCCCAGGCTCATGTGATCCCCTTTTGCGACCTTCTGACAAGCAAAGTCAATCGGGGGCTAGAGTCAGATGCACTTTACAACCATCTTACTAAGTTAGCATCTGCAGTGATTCACTTAACAACTCTGGCAAGAAAGGTCATAAAATGGGGCACTGTCTTACTTACCAATAGAATTTTGGGGCTCAGTTGTGGTCGTAAGGCGAGGACTACCTGTATTATACATTTTGAAGCTTTGAATCCTTCACTTAATAGTTAGGAAACACAAAGACTATCTACACATAGTCTTGTTTACTTGATTGTTTACTTGAGATATTCTATGACTGTCACTGAGTGTTGCATCTTATGACTTATGATGAATGTATTTTATGAATATAATCATAATTTATTACTTGTATGTACATTGAGAGCCTATGCACCAGAGGCAAATTCCTAGTGTGTCCAATCACACTTGGCCAATAAAGAACTCTATTCTATTCTATTCTATTCTATTCTATTCTATTCTATTCTAT